>MVAH01000112.1:0-58564 GCA_014825575.1 Phaffia australis
CATACACACACACACACACACACACACACACACACACACACACACACACACACACACACACACATACACACACACTTAGTCTAAATGCCAACTCTCCGCTACTTTCTGTTGTTTGCTATGATAGCCTTCCACCATCTTCGTTCGGGACTGTATAGAGACCGGGTGGATCCGGACGAACCGATCGGAGAGTTACCAAAGTTATTCAACACAAACCACAATCAAATAGATTCACCACCCAACGAGAAGATCCACAAGACAAGAGACATTAAATTCGATTCCCAACCTGGCCTTATCGCCGGTGAAGCGCTCGATGAGCCGCCTCCTAAATAACACAAGCCGACGGAGAAGATCCAATGCTGGGACGGTTTGCAAAAGAAACAGCCGAAACGGGCGAATCAGGGTGGATGTTTTAGGAGACTGTAACCATGGTTACGTAAAATCGCGGAAGGCGGAAATCGATTCGACGACTGCGTGGCGAATAAGAAGCTTGCAATAAGAAGCTCCCCTTTTTTTCTTTTCCTTTCGACCACCACCAACGACTTTTCTTTCTCTTTCTCTCTTTCTTTCACTTTCTCTCACTCTCCTCATACCTCTTAATCAACCTATTAACAATGCCTTTCGCCTCTGGAGATACTAAGAAGGGAGCTGCTACCTTCAAGAAGGCTTGCGCCCAGTGCCACACTGTGTCAGTCTTCCTCCTCTTCTTTTCTTTCCACGATGTTTTCTGTACCACCTTTTTTTTTTCTTTGCTTTCGTAACAAATCGGCTAACCGATCGATCTATCTACTCTCCTTTATGAAAAACAGCGAGGCTGGAGGAGCCAACAAGGTCGGACCTAACCTTCACGGTCTTTTCGGACGACAGTCCGGTCAGGTTGAGGGATTCGCCTAGTGAGCCTTTTTTTTTTCCTTCTTCCTCGACATCATACTTTTCTCATTCATCTCGGGAGTCTAAGCTAACTGATTGCTTTTTTGAAAACAGCTCCAAGGCTAACTTGGCCAAGGGTGTCACTTGGGAGGAGAACACCCTCTTCGATGTAATTATACCTTTTTCACGATTCATTGACTTGCTTCTTCATTTCCTATGCGGACACTAACTGACCCAATCCGATTCGTTCCCGCTTTTTTTTTCCTTTTCGTTATCTAGTACCTCGAGAACCCCAAGAAGGTTGGTTTTCTTTCTCTCTGGCTCTCTGGCGATTGCTGCTATCGGATCGGATCAGTTCTTGTCGATTCGATCTGGCCCGATCATCCGTCCTTTTCTTATCTCGCCTTTCTCATCACTATTCTTACTCTTCGCACCACTTTTTCTCTTACAGTACATCCCTGGAACCAAGATGGCTTACGCCGGTCTTAAGAAGGAGAAGGACAGAAACGATCTTGGTTAGTTACATTCACATCCTTAACAGAGACAAAGATTTGACAACTGACGATCCATCGCTCTTTCATTCACAACCTTGTTTTCACAGTCACTTACCTCAAGGAGTCTACCGCCTAAAACACCAACTTCACCCCTCTTTGGTGACCTTCCCTTCGTTTGCACTCGACTCTCCCGTACACATATATAACAATACCCACACACTCCCCTCTCTAGCTATTTAGTATCCTTCTTCGTGTTTCGATTCTTTCGTTTGTCTTTCTACGTCCTTCAACATACATGGGTTTACTTTTTCATTCAGAAGAAAGAGGCAGTTCATCTGTAAAGCAAAGAAAGTAAAGAAAGAGAACGCGCCAATCGTATTAGAGAAGAACGAAAAAGTGACGTAAGTACTTGCTATTGAAACCAACCAATCGGGTTGCCCGGGTGGGTTCTCGTGCGTCTACAACAAAGATTCAAACAACGAAGAATACTGGTTTCATAACACGAAGGTTTCTCTTTGGAGGACACCGAACTAACCAATCAACTGTGTGACTGGTCTCTATCTGTCCATCTAAAGATATATGTATCGGCACACTCTCTATCTGTCGCTCTTTTGCTGAACGTGTGATATAGATGGCGCGCCTGGACATCCATCGATCTCTATTAGAATTCATACAACTATCGTTTGTTTGTTTTCTTAATGAACGTTTATTTATACATGTTATGTCCAACAACACCAAGCCTAGGATTTGCCTTGACCCTTCTCGGATTTGACTACAGCTTGTTTGAGTCTGACAGCGCTTTTGTCCACTTCGACCGTCATCCTCTTTGGAGGATCTTCTATAAGTCGACCCGCTTTGACATGTTTCGAGCCTCAAGGTACCAACCAAGATAAACTCGATCAGCTTCCCTGGTTTATACTCAGAGCTCATGGATGTAGGAAGAGTATACGAATGACACAATAGACTTACGGACAGATTTCGATAGCGAAGGAGGAACAAACACGGGCGCCAGGTTCTGAATGTTCGTGCTCCGTAACACAGTCTGAAGCCTCGTCGTGCTAGCACTGGCTCTCTGCGTCTCACTCTTCTGCCACCAAGTCCCCCTGATGAACAAACCAACCGAGCGAGCTAACTTCGTCGCATAGGGAGGGTTAGGCGTGATATCACCATCAAATGGGAAGGCACCTTCAAGCCCGTGCGTAGGGTGGCGAGTGATCTCTATAAGTCCTCCGACATACTCCGCGCGCTAGAAACAGACCCCATTCATCCACATACCGATGAGATTCGTAAGATTAGTCTTATCATCATAAACCCGTATCGACCGGCACTGTTCGTAAAGCAGGTCAGAAAGCGGCTTACAGCTCGGTTGGAGACCAGCATGTGCAAAAACTGTACGCAAGGCTGCAAGCCATGCTGGATGAGATTATTGTCCATCTCATTCCTCAGCTTCTGTAAATCTTTCAAGTTGTTTTTGTGCAACTCCAATCGCTGTTCGAAATCTTGGGCGAGACCACAGAAAGCGCTTGTCGTTTTTTGATTATCCTCCTGATTGGATTGATGATATATAGCGCGACAGTATTCGATGTACGACATCACCTGTATGGAAGAGAGAGGCATAGAACACGTTGAGGCATGAACCACAGGTCATGGCGATCACGTTCTCAGCTACAAAGAGCACCTGTCAAGAAATTTTGAGAAAGAGCGAGTGATTTTGAGATTGTATCTACCATTGTGATGCTCCTAGCTTCCTCGAGGTGCGCGCGAATCAATTTTGAGAATGTTGCGACCTGCTTCTCAAGATCTTTGACGACGGACTCTGCGTAACTTTCAGAAATCCTGTTCTGAACGAGACCCTGTACTATCCTTCCGAACTGCGCACAAACATCAAGCAGGGAATTAGTGTCGATGAGGAGATAAAGCATGATCAACACATTAAGGTCTGTGCTACCTTTGCAGCCCATTTGGGGTTGCCTAAGAGCCTTGTGCCCTGTTTTGATGAATTCGCCAGCCCTAAGTGGTAAAAACCGATAAAAAGGCACAAGAAAGAGAAGAAAGGCCAGAAATTGACCAAAAAGATGATATGGAATCAGAATGCGTATGCTATTCAAGCAATGAGAGTATTTGTGTCAACAGACTCGAGATTTACCGTAGATCAGTGAACTGTTTGAATGGCTCTTTACTTCCTCATAATACATCTTGGCGCACTCTGTCATGTATGGAGGATTGTACCCAAGATCAAAGTCGAAGGGAGTGGGTGTAAACAAGCCGCAGCTAGGATGATATATGATCTCTCTGACTGATAAAAGATCCAGCTCGATCTAGATCATGGAATAATGCTTAGTATCTGACGGAATTTAACTAAATCTTGGAAAGGAAAAGAATAGATAACACACTTACTAACCGCTTTCTTATTCTTTGATTATCATCCCTGTGAAACTTATTTGTCTGTCTGTTGCCAACTGTCTTGTCTTGGGAAAAGCTTTTCTTGAACGGAGACTTGATTACGAGGCAACAGTGGTCAACGTACGCAAGCTGAGGGGGAAAGTAGGAAAATTGTATATCACAATAGACCAAGAATGGTTCTCACCTGGAATTTGGCTTGGCTTATGGAATAAAGCTGGAGATACTTGGGCGCGTAGGAAGCAAAGAGACCCTTGAGGTACGATAGCTCATTGGCCAACCTTTGAGTTTCCTCCGGAGTATGTTCTCTGTAGTCGTCATCGTATGCCTGGGTCATTGAGGTTGAGATACATATATGTAATCAGTGTTAGTTTTTCTTTGAATTTCTTTTCTTATTTCGTTGAAAACATTATGCTAGATCACTATGATCGAGCAGAATCACGAGAAAGTCTTCATACCAGTCGTTGCTGTATCAGTACCTCTTCCACAGCTAGCGTATTCTTGACTAAGCTTTCCGAATGCTAGAATGATTGAATAAAGTGTGCGTCAAGACGAAAGATTAGCACGCTACACAGTCAAATATCATCTCTATCAACGAGAAGAGCGCGGACCAGAGGAAGGATTTCTATCTTTACAGGTTTCTGATTATCAGTTTGACACAAGCCTTGTCAGTGGTGGGTCACTAGATGTAGATTTTACCTAATATTGAGGAGTTGATAGAATACACACCCCACAGACAATCTTGCCGTGTATTGTCTTCACGATCTCCCTTGCTTCCTCGGACGGATTTATTAATGAAAATACCGCAGTTCGGTTCAAGTCCCAACGTAGTAACTCTATAGGAGACGTAACACCCAGATCGTTCAAGCAGCTTCTGATCTGACCTTCTTGCATCTTGCTAGGAAGATTATGAATCTGGGAAGAAACACACATTCAAGAGAGCAATAGCAAGTGGATGAAGATGTAAGCATACACGATAAATATCAAAGTTTTTGATCACGGTGGATGGTGGAAGTGAGTCTGAAACGAATGATGGCGTCTTTAAGATGGAAAGATAGAGGACTCACACGAAAAGTGCTCCACTTCTCATGCTCTAAGCCATCTATATCTATCGAACTATCTCCAATTGAAAGGATTTGTATATTCACAGGATGCTACAACATCACATTTTCACAGAGCGGTGAGTAGAGCAGTATCAACCACATGTTCACTTTGATTGTTGAAGAGATTGACAAAGATTTACTCCACCAAAACAGCGTCCATCTAAATTTAAAACAGATTGTAGAGCTTGGTGGGTCTGGACCGAGACGAGCGCCGTGCACTCTCCTATGTTCTTATCGATTTGAAGAATGGAGCTCACGTCTTCCTTTGGTATCAGTGTGCGAAGGTACAGTGAGATTTTTCGGCAAGATATTGTCGGAGACAACGAAGATATCTAAGCCAAACCGATATTGATTGAACGTTAGAGCCGGCACAGTTGGTGTATGGATAACGACATCATTTCCAAAAAGTGATGAAGACACGTACTAGTAGAGTAGGTTTGGATGGGCGCGTTTGATCGACGATTTCGTGCGAGAGGCTTTTTGTCCAGGACAAAGGAACAATATCGAATTTATGCTTTTGTACAAAGACAAGATTAACGAAGAGTCAGAGTACGTTGACTCAAATTGGTAAACCATACACCGCGCTGTGAAATCAAATGAACGAACGTTTTGAAGCTTAGGTTGGATTTCTATAACCGTCCTCTTTAACTCATGCACAGATATACCTCCAATATCCACCAGCATTCGACAGTTTGTTCTGGCTATGTTGGGTACCGCCCAACCCTGACGAAGAAGTGATGCATATAGATCTTTCGCGATGCGTTTGCGCAAAAACTCCTTCGGAAGAGTGATCTTTGGAAGTTGTGTGATGATTACAGAGAGACAGTCTATCAATAGAAGGAACATTACTGAAACACATAAACAGATCAAACCGAGATCTAACCTGCATGGTGACTAAATCAAGTATGTTACTCAGGAACAATATTGGATGGTCAGAGTGGAGTATGTCGCCGTAATCACTCTCCCCCCCTAGATCGGTTTCTGAGGAAGAAGATACGACATGAGAGATCCGTTCTTTTTTCGAGGACGAGCTAGCTTCAATGAACTTGCGCTCCTCTTTTGAGGTCAGAACGATAGTCGTCGTGGCTGGACCTGCAGGCAAAGCCGTAAGGATCTGTCGAAACGTCACGCGCGTGAGCAGAACAGATCCGAAGTTATGGCGACCATCTTAACGGTACAAGGGATTATAGTGTCTTTACAAATATGACTCACACCCCAGTCCACGTGGATATCACGAATTGAACTCAATAGCTTCTCTTGGTCTTGTGCTGATGTCTGGATGAATCCGGTTGTCTCACTCATCGACTTTCGGACGTCAAGCACGTATATACCATTGGACCAGAGTAAATTTCTCAGAAAAGCAGAATGCATATCGATAGGTAACGGATGGATCTAAGCAGTTGTCATACCAGAAGAAGCCAAACATGAATAGGTTATCAAGACGATCTTGAGTCACAGCTGAACGACAAGGGACAGGCACGAACAGCAGTGATGACCTGATGACATTCTCTTGACTCCTCTATAGCGTCTGCCCTGATTGATACATTACTCCCTACGATTTGGGATGCACTGGCAGATGAATATGGTTTATGACATGCTTTATACGGTGGAAATCTGCAGCTAGATCCATATAGCAGGGCTGTTGGAGATGATGACAAAGATGAAGAGCGTTGGTGTATTGATCTCAAGAACACTGAACGAAAGGAAAGCACCAGAAGCGATGTTGTCAAGTCAGTCTGCACTTGTAGCTACCATCGTATAACGACATCAGCAATAGCGTACGATTTATAGAACAACGCCATGTCTTTACGATCAACATCACTCTCTATCTGATGATGAACCAATGATGATCTATAAGATGTGAGTAGAGGATATAGTAGATGTTTAAGGAACGTATATGTTTCAAGGTCTAGGGTTAATTTCGGTAACAATAAAATTGTATGGTTACGATCGATGACAACGAACCCTGGTTACAATCGCCTCTCCGTTGTATTCCGTCCGCTCGTGCTTATGCTATTAATCTGCTTGAAGCTCATTCGATCCTTACTTTTCTCCACTCTTTCTCATCGGTCTCCTTTATCAAACGCTCCCAACACGGTCAGGTTGACCGGAAGAACACAGCGTGCCTACAGCTTTGAAGAGAAACAACGAAAGAAGAAGGAAATCATCCCAGTAGGAGAATTTTGAGGTTCAACAAGCCCATGGATTCATGAATTTACTACGACAATTTCAACTTTCGTCGCTGCCTTCTACTTTGTCGTCTTCTGATGATCCATAATTCTCATCGATTGGTGCTTGCTCCGCTGAAAGGAACACCCAGTTTGGGTCCTATGGGCCGTACGTCCTCAGTTCTTTCTTGATTTAGATTCTCTTGTTGATATTCAGCTGAAATTTGAGCTCCTGTTTCGTGTGCGTTGATAATTTTATTCCTACGTCGGGTTCTTAACCCTTTTCTTTTGCTTCTCTCACTTTCTTCTACTGTCTAGTATCGTCCCGTCGGTCTGCAAAGATCTTGATATCAGCTTCTTCACATTCAACCTCCCAACCGTCCTCGGCTCATCCAAATCGTTTAGTTCTGCCAGTGCGTTCTACTCGTTCACACGCTTCTCACCCAGCATCATCTTCTCGGCATCCATCCCACGTACGACTCAAAAACATGCCCGCATTCGAAGATCATGCCATGTACACGCCAACATTTCCTGATTCTTCGGAGTCACCGATATCGACACGTCAAATCGGTCCAACAGAACAGCCTGTCCCTCTATCCGAACAGGCAGAATCCTTCACAAAACGACCAGTGTCAACCTTGACTTCTCCAGTGTCAAATTCTTCCCCTTCTTCTGCTTCCTATCCATCCTCTATATCCACTGCACCATCATCCATACTTGCATCAGAACCAACGACAATCGCATCTTCATCATCACTGCCACCACCATCGTCATCATCATTATCGCGACCGACGCCATCGACCTCACCGCTCTCACCAATACCATCACCTGATATAGTACATCTCTCATCATCCAATACTCCATCATCAAAATCAATATCAGAATCTGTGCGGCTCAACACTGACGAGTTGGCACAACTACCAGCCGATAAGAGAGCCTACCTAATGGCCCTACAGTCGATATCGGACCCAGAAGAGCTTGCTCGATTCCTGAATTTTGCAAAAGCATGGGTAAAGGTAGGAAAAAAAGTACCAGAGCCAGCAGCATGGATTATCGCAGGTCGGTTTGCTCCCATCTCTCACTCTCCCTTCTTACAGACTTCTGTACACTAACTAGATTACGAAATAAAATCTCGTGCGCTCGAACAAATACTCTTGTTGCGATCAAACAGGAAAGCTCCCACTGGATGATAGTCTGAAGATACTTCGTTCGACCCGACAATACGAGATTGGCCGCGTTCCATCCAGTCAGGTTGCTCAAGTTCTCGTGCAAAAACTTCTAGAAGAGATACGAAAACCGAAAATGATTCCACATCCAGTCAAGTCGATGGCCATCCTCGAACGTATATACAATTTATGGCCTAGGCTGGAGGACACTTTTTCGGCCGACTCCTCATCGGCCCTTCCGCTGACCTCACTTTCATCCAACAATTCATCTTCCTCTTCCGGCGATAAGGCAGCGATATCCTTTGTTAAGGACCCACTATCTTGGGCGCTCCTCATCGAAGCATACAGCTTGATTCTTAAGCAAGATCGGCACCCCTATCAATATAGTTTCATTGAGCGTGAACAGGGATCCAACTCATCATCAACGTTCGGAATAAAAGGAAATCTTCTGTCGCTACGTAACTACAAGTTGGAAGATAGATTATCTGACCTGAGCTCGACATGGTCCACTTATGGTGTGCGGGATGAGAAAGAGCGAGCGTCTATCGAGCAGGTTGTTGATAGGGTTTCCAACCTCGATTTCAACAGGTTCCAAAACTGGTTTGACATGTTCAAAGAGGTTGCTGAAATTGAAGGAGGGATCTGGACCTGGAGACATCGGCTAGAGGACATAGTTCTTGGTCGAGTACGATCGAGTGGGTCACCGGAAGACTGGGCAACTGCAGCAAATGTTGACCGGTTGGCTTATCCCTGTCTTCCGTCCGTTCAATCGCCACTACCATCATCATCATCATCATCATCATCATCACCACTACCACCAATAATACCACCGCAACAACTGGTAACAACAACAACATCATCACCTCCACCACCTCGACTGACTCCTCTTATTCTGTCATTTCATATTCCCTCTTCCTCACCCGCCTCTCGCAATTCTTCCAACTCTGATGCCAATTACCGGACGACTCTTTCGTCAGCACGGAACCTTGTGTCTGATCTTCAGTCTCCTTTCGTTCGATATCCATCCGACCCAATCCTTCTTCTCTTTGCTTTCCGGTTGGCCTTCCGGATCTCCCCCTCAGACCCTGACAGGTCAACTCTTCTGTCTGATCTTCTCAGTCGGGTAAGAGCGCCTGTGTCGTGGAATCGGATTATGAAGTTGGAGAACGAGGGAGTGACGGGCACCGTTCAGAGGAAGAGAAGACAATGGACTAGAAAGGTTGTAAAGGAGGGCTTGGATGAGCTGGGAGGTGTGTTGAAAGGGAGGTCAAGACTGTGGGAGAATTTATTGAAATCTTGACTGAAAAGACCGACGAGAAGAGACTACTCCTTGTCACGAAGACACAAAGCTTGAGACCGAGCGACATCAAAGATGAAGAAAGCCATGGATGTGACATTGGTCGTCTTCCATTCATTTATTGAAAAGTACGTTAAAAAGGAGCAACCTGAACAAAGCAAGCAAAGAACGAGATTGTGCCCCTCCTCCCTCTCCCGCGCAAAGGGGTGAACGATTTTAGTCAAACTCAATCGTCTTCATGAATAACAATCGTCGGCTGTTCAAACACGACCTCTTTCACAATAACCTTGTCTTGCACTCCCTCCTTGTCTCCATCAATGTCAGCTTCCTCCTCTCTCACCTTCACTACTATATCCTCCTCTTCGCCGTTTTGACGGTCGACATCAGAGCCCTCATCATCATCATCATCATCATCGGACGCTTCTCCTGGTCGCTTAAACGTCACAGCAGCAGCTCCTCCTCCCAACTTTCGTTTCTTTTCCGCCACACCGTCACTTGCACCCACACCGGTAACTCCTGACGCATCCGTAGACGAGGCTCGACCAGCGTTGGATCGAGTAGCTTTCTTCTTTTGACGTTTCAGTCGATTCTTGGATGTCTTTGCCTCAGACTCAGCCAGGGCTGCAGCCTGTCGTTCCTCGAACTCCTTCTGCTCTGCTTCCTACAAAAGGGTGAGAAGAACATAAAAATAAAAAAAATTAAAATCAGACGCGAGGCGGCGGATGTCAACGACACGTCTTTTCAGGTTTACAGAACGACAACAGAAAGGACGAACCTTCTTTGACTTTTCATCCATCATCTTGAGCCGCTCGTACTCTCTCCTTCTGTTCTGTTTGTAGACGTGAAACTCTCCGGAACCGGCTCCGGCAGAAGAACCCTGAACGTTCTTCATCATCTCTCTAGGCGCACGAAGCGTCTTTTCCCTGGCAGGTTTAGGAATATGGACCTCCTTCGAAGGGTCCTTGAGAAGCTTCTCAAGCTATTATCAAGTCACGTCAGAATCCGACCATAGCGATGACAGAGGAAGTACCAATGAGATATCGTCAATCAACCGGAACTAGCAAGTCTCGCAAGAAACAAGGGAGCAGACGAACATGAAGTCGTTGAGCCTCAACCGGAGTCAGGTTGTGCTTGTTCACAGGGGTGGACGATCCAGAAACCGGACGAGATGAAGGATCCGGAGAAGCCGAAGGAGCCATGATTAATATAGGATGCAAGAATCGATACTTGTACACAGATGGATGAGCTATAGGTGAAGATGAGAAGACGAATAGATGGCTGTTGGTGGGTAGAAGAGTAAACCCAACGAAAGAGCCTTACTGGCTTTCAGACAACAGACTACAAATCTTTCTAGTCAACTTTATTAGGTTTCCCTAATAATCCTTCTCTTGGCTCTTTCTTTCGTTCGTTCTCAACGATCTACAAACAGCACCTCATCCTCATAGAGCAATCAGTCGAGTTGCTCATCTCGTGTCCTATCCTGCTCAGTCAGCTTGGTTCAGTCAAGACCAGTCAGAGAGAGTCTTTGAAACCTCTGGCATCTTTACCGGATGGCAGTTTATCACCCCCACCACCTGCTTGCCCCTTCATCCTATCCAGCTAATTCTTATCCGACCTCACTCATCTTTGATCCTTATGCCGACCTTCTTTGGTCAGGCTCATCCACCGGTCTTGTCCAGTCGTTTTCCTCTCCCGCATCTTTCAATAGGAACGTCTGCTTTCCGGCCCATGGAAGCAAACCGCTTGGCGTCACTCAGGCCGGGCTTGCTATCAACTCGCCCGCCGTCAGAGAGATCTGGGTAGGCGATAGAGAGATCGTCAGCTTGACCGAACGGGGACTCGGCGGACGGAAAAGAGGAGGAGCGGCCAAGTGGGCGGTGGACGAAGGGGCGACAGCGTTAAGCAGCATGTGTATCTCCCCTGGGAACTCGTCAGAGATCATCGCTGGTGGCACCCAACCAGCAGCGTTGATCGTCAACACTCATACAGGTTCGCTGATCCGAACGGTATGTTCCATCTTTGCTCTTCCGAAACCTCAAATCCGTTCATCGCTTGAAACTTATCTTGAGGCATTTCTTTGTATCAGGTCGACTATCCGAACCTAAGATTTGTCCGACGAGCAGCCAGATTAGTTGCAACCGGATCGACCGACGGTCTTGTCAGATTTCATGATCCCAGGTCGATGAGAGTTGAGCAAAGCATATCCGCCCATCTTGGTGGCCTTACCGGACTTGAAACCGTGGGATGGAACGTGATGACCTTGGGATACACCGTCAAGTTTGTTCTTTCCTTCATGTTCATGTCTTCCACGTGTATACATATGTGAACTTTATCTTTAGGTCACTCATCATTTGGACTTGTTCTCAACCTGTTCATCAGACAAGGCCACCCGCTCCCTGATCCCATGGTTAAAGTGTTCGATGTCCGAACGTTCAAGCCTCTTCCTGCGATCTCATTCGAAACAGGCCCTGCGTTCGTTTTGCCAGACCTAAAGAAACAAGACTCTATGGTTGTCGTGTCCGCTCAAGGGTCTTTCATGGCGGTCGAAATCGGTAAACCATGGGAAGCGAGGTTCCATCAGGTAAGCATCAATCGTGTTCCATTAGATTCGGAAAGGTCGGTATCAACATCAAGCTAAATATGGATTTTTCTTCTTTGGTTCCATCTCTCAAAGCTCGATGTATCGACGTACGTGACATCTGCAGCAATTTCCTCCTCTGGTTCGTTCCTTGCGTTCGGAGACGCTGGAGGAAACCATCACATCTGGTCGTCCATCCAGGATCCGCTTTCGTCAGAAATTGATTCGGTTACCTTCAATGGGTTCGAAGGCATTCAGACTGAATGGCCTGACGCGATCACTGAGACTTCTATTCCATCTCTGACCGTCCACGCTCCTCCTCCACCATCAACATCGACCGCGCTGATGACTGGAAAGTCTACGTCTAGCAACGACGAAGACCCTTCTCGGTTGGAACCATTAAATCTGATCGGAATGCCTCACTATACGACTCCTCTCTTATCAAATATCCCTGCATCAACTTACTGTCCACCGACCAGTCCTTTCTTCAACCCACCCTCAAAAATCCCAGCGAGCGTGCTTGGGACGATGCGGATGGTTGATTTTGTAGGCTACGCACAGACACCTAGAGAGTTGAAGGGAACAAGGAACAGAGTAGGACCGAAAAAGAAAAAGGCAGGAGAAGGTGGGTTGGGGGGACCAAGATTCAGAAGCGAGCAAACACGAGAGCCTAGGGACGGGGACAGAGCTGGGACGGAAGGTGAAGGTGAAGGAGGGAGAGGAGCGGAGGGAGAGGGCAGCAAATATCGGAAGGTCGAGATCCAATATAGCAAATTTGGTTCGTACTCACGTTGGAGATCTGTTCTCTCTGTTCTTATCTCTAGATGTTGTAAAACCGTTGTACAAATATTGACCTCTCTTTTTTGTCTACCGGTATTTTTTTATTTGGAAATTATAGGTGTGGAAGACTTTGATTTTGGGTAAACACATTTTTACCTCTATCTTTTGACCTGATATATTGCGCTGCAAATCTCACACTACCTCTTCTCGCACATTCTGCAGATACTACAATCAAACGCAATACTCTGGCCTCGAAACCCATATCGCGAGCTCATATACGAACTCGCTCCTGCAGGCGCTTCATTACACCTTACCCTTCCGATCGATCGCAAAGTCCCATATCTCCACAGCTTGTACGAGGGAGCATTGCTTGTTGTGCGAGAGCGGGTTTCTCTTCAGGATGTTGGAGGATGCGGCAGGGACGAACTGTCAGGCTACAAACTTCTCCAGAGCTGTCGGCGGGATCCCACAAAGTCCGTGTTTCTCATTGTTGTTCTTGTTCTTTGCCATCCTTCTCCGTTCTATATCTGACTCAAGTTTCGTTCTTGGTCGCTTGCCATCTTAGTTCATGCGTTAGGTCTGTTCGATTCAGAAGACGAGTCAAGCCCACCGAAAGCGTACGGTACACTCCTTCAAAACTTTACCAGGTTCGCTCTTGAACATATGTCAGCGGAAGCAAAGACGTACAACTCGAACACAAATTCGAGTCAGTCTCAGACCCAGGCGAATCCTTGGTTGTTCCCAATGTTGCCAACACCACGATCGGTCCCTTCAACCGTCGCTCAGATCACTGGTTTGGAGTTGAAGCAGACGAACACGTGCTTAGCTTGTGGGACAAGGACAGCGAGGACGGGAATTCATCATATGATTGATCTAACATATAGGAGAAAGGTATGTTTCACTTCTCCTGCCCTTGCGCCGGAAGCGCTTTGGAAAGGCATACAGGAGGAAGCGGGGGAAGAAGCTGTAGGACGAAAGGTATTGAAGCAGGTTTCGTTGTTTGGTTTTCATCTCTGATATCATCTAGGCCCTTTCAAATGAGTTGCCTACCAACAAGGACTTCTCCTCTGTCCTACACGATTCCATCACCCGAGACACCACTACCAAAGCGGTCTGCGTACACTGCAAACAGTTTGCCCCTCTCCGAAACCGACGATCGCTCTCTTCGCCGTCTGCTTCAGAAAGTTCAACGACAATGTTGCCTCCTGTGCTTTGCTTGAACGCCGCTTTACATTCACCAGACATCATGGAGGATTTCTGGATGGATCGATCGAGTAGACCAAGACCATTCTTGCCCACAGCGTTTGGCTTCGTACAGGATGGAGAGGATTTCAAAATTTTGGGGCCGGAGTGGAAAGGATCATGGAAGAAGGCAGAGGCAATGTATGAGCTCAGGGTACGTTCTCCTTCTTAAAGAATGGCATGTTTTTCTGGATACCAACTTAAGCGCCCACCACCCTTTTCTTCGATGATGTTAGGCTTTAATCGTTGAGACTCATGCTGGAACAGATGAGCACCATTTAGTCTCAATTGTGAAAAGTCAGTCTTCCCTTCTCCTTTCTTCTGTCTGTTGGACCCTGATTCACATCTATAGTCTTGAAACTGGTTATTTACTGTCACTATGGCTTCTCTTCATCATGAACAGTCCCTGCAGAAGAGTTGGATTCAGAAGCAACATCGCCTTGGTACATCTTCAACGATTTTCTCGTCTCGAATATCTCCGAGGAGGAAGCCTTGAGTTTCGCCGGATCGTGGAAGGTAACGGGGGTTTTTTTTTCTTCTTCTGTTCTGTTTCATTCCTTCGCAGGTCGGCTGACAATTCTTTTCTCTGTTCCTGCGCAATCCTCTTCTCTCGACGGGACTGAATAGACACCTGCTGTGATAATCTACGAAAGGACCGATTCTCGACAGCCACTAGACCTATCAATCTTACCTATGGGAATCGAGCCCTCCATTCTTAATCGGGATGTTTCCGTTTCTTGGTAGGCTATCTTCTTGAACCTTCATCATGTAGTTCGATTTCTGATCTGTTTCGGGCTAACGATGGCATGTCTTTGTCTATCATCGGCTTTGTTCCTTTCGTGTTTCAAGGCATCGAAACCCGGCTCGAATGAAACATCGATACTTGACACCTGATGAACTACCAGAGGCCGGAACGTTAGTTGCGATCGATGCAGAGTTTGTTGCCATGCAGTTTGTGAGTTTCAAGTTTCTCTTAGTAGATATCATTCTGGTGGAATGCATACTATACTGACTCGACGGGATACAACACGGTGTTAAGGACGATTTGGAGCTTCGATCGGATGGAACAAAGAAAGTACTCCGGCCATCAAAGTTGTCGTTGGCAAGGGTATCTTGTTTGAGGGGATCTGGGTCCCAGGAAGAAGTACCATTCATAGATGATCACATCCATACGAGTGAACCGGTTGTGGACTACTTGACTGATTTTTCTGGGATTCATCGTACGTTCCGTCTTCTGATTTCATCATCGTCACTGGCTTCCATCTGATGGCTGTCTTTTTACTACTATAAATTATCACAGCTGGAGATTTGGATCCTCCGTTGTCGGAACATACGTTGGTCCCTCTAAAGGTTGCCTATAAGAAACTTCGGTTATTAGTCGATCTGGGTTGTATCTTCATTGGACATGGTCTCAAGGTTTGCCCCATCTTGCTATCTAGAGCAGGAATAACTGAAAGCTGATTTCTTGCCTTTTATCCGTTTCCACGTTTTCGCTTTATAGAAAGATTTCCGGATCATCAGTCAGCTTCTTATCCTAACAGTACTTTGTCCTCCCAAGTGTGTACAAATACTGACAAGGGTCTCACTCTATCACAATACAGATATATTTGTTCCGCCGAGTCAAGTGTTGGACACAGTCGATCTCTACTCAAGTCCGCAACGGCAACGGAAGGTTTCGCTTAGGTTCTTGACGTGGTTTCTGCTAAAGAACGATATTCAGACAGGAGAGCACGACTCGATCGAGGTGAGGATGTCGTGTATGCCCTTCTTATTCTTCAATCAACTTACTTGACTTTCTTTTCCACCTCTCGATACACCACACAAGGATGCGCGAGCTGCTTTGCAACTATACCGATTGTATCTTGGCTTCCAGAAAGAAGGTCGATTTGATGATGTGATGGATGATATCTTCGCCGAAGGAAAACGTTTGGTTAGTCTCCCCTCATTCAAGAGAGATTACCCTTCAATTTCAGGAACTGATGTTGGGTTCCGTCTTGCCATTCGGCCCATATAGAACTGGAAGCCTCCAGGCGCTGCGCCTCCTCCGCCGGATCGATGGCCACCAGTGGCCATGTCGACAACCCAACCATCAACTCCTGAGCCTCGGCTTGCTCTACCTGCCCACCTGTCGTCCGTACAAACTCAGATGGCATCCACTATGCGTCGATTACCGAACGGACCGCCTTTCCCTCCTCGACCACCACCGTCATCGTCTTCGTCACCATCAGGACCGGTCCCAATGCCTCATTTGTCATCGATCGCATATTCGAACTCATCACCTCATCCTCTCTCACCGCCTGGTCAGGTAGGCGGTTCGTACTTGCTTCCCCATCCTCATCTCGGTCCCCACCAACAACAGGCTTTCCCGGTTTGGCCATCCATCGGAGGGCCCGGTCAAGGACAGCACGGTGGTAACGGTGGTCCAGGACATTACCTTGGTCCTCCTTCTCAACCTCCTCCTCAGCAGGCACAAAATCACTGGAGGTCATACGGCGGAGGTGCAGACAACGGGATGCCATGGAGTTGAGACGGACAGAATGAAGAGAAAGAAAAGGATAGAGGAGAGAAGCAGAATATGAAACGATATAATTAATACAGATACTCGGAATTTTATACATGATCTATCGCTTCAACTGTCATTCTCTCTCGTGCTTCTGTCCTTCATCAAGCTCTTGGGCAGTGGTCGAACAGAGAAACATAAATACCTGTTTCTTTCGGTTTACTTGTTGGAAGAGGTTTAGGGTCATTTTTGGTAGATTCTGTATTAATCCTCCGACGCGCATCTGTTTTTCTCGTTTTTCGCCTTCGTGCCACTTTCGGCGATTCTATCACTCGTCATCTCATCATCCATCCCAGTTTCTTCTGGTTTACTTGCTCTATTCCCCTCATTGTCTCTCCCTCCTTTCGTTCTCTCACACAGATGCAATTCTCTCGTGATTGCACTAGATCAAGCTCACCTTTGTTACCTCCGCCGGATCTGGATAATTTTGACTGGCCAGGGGTCGTAGTTGGAGGCTACCATGCCAGTTCGGATTCAAACCTTCCTCATGTATACGATCCAGAATGCGAATCAATCTCAAAGGCCAATATCCACACATCAGGCAAGAAGCAGGAAAAGGTTGATGCAGGGATCGCGCCCTGGTTAGATGCCGAACACGGAGCAACTCATAATGTGAGTTCTTCAAATAGAGGGAGAGAGAGAGGAGGCTTGAGACGTGTCTGCTCCTTCCAAGATATTCTCCTCATGGGAGTGACTGAGACTGATGGCTGGCCCTTCTATCATGTCTCGCTTGCCTTTTCATATCGTTCCATGCTCTTGTAGATGTCCGGATCAGCATCAGCATCGACATCTAATTCTGTCAGTCCATCGGGCTACTCTCAACCCGTTCGGACGCTAAGTTCATCCACCTCGACACCACACCTATCAGCCGTTCGATCTTCAAACAAATCAACAAGTGCATCTTCTTTCAACTCTGGCCCCTTCGGTCGGTCACGGCATGCTAGCAATTCTGGAGGATCCGGTATATCAACTCCGGGCACAAGGTCATCGCCGCCTGGAGAACCAGTAATCACAGAGAAGGTTGCTTCTACATCGAACAAACCTTCGTATCAACCGCCAGCTCCGGTCGAGGAGAAGAAGAAAAAGTTCTTAGGTCGATTAGGAATCTCCACCAAACGAAGACCGGCTTCGGCTCAATCAGCAAAGGACACGGCTTCTTCATTTCACCCAGGGCTCATACCTATTGCCGCCCAACCAAAGCCTGCTCAGCACTCGACCGATTTCAAGAGCCATCATCACCCTCATCTCCCGAAAGGAGTTGTCCCACCTCATATAAATCTTCCCCATCTAACATCATTCATGCCGATAGAACAGAGGCCGAAGGAAGCTCCCCTATTGGAAGACCCAAAGAAGGTTCGAAAATCTAGCAGAAAATCTACTTGGTCGGATAACTCAAGCGAGGAAGCCATGAGATCGGCCTCGGGATCGAGAAGCTCTCAGTTATTCACTCTCGACACCAACCTGGATCATATGGAAGGTATAGTAAGCAGAGACTGGGACAACACGTCCTCAAATACACAGAATGGTTCAGTCGTTGGTTTGTGGCCAGAGGGGGGAGGTAGTGTCTCCTCAATCGGGTCATCCTCAATCGGCTCCAGATCAGGTACAGTTCCACAACATCATACTACCTTCACCAACCCTTTCGCGCCTGCTTCTAACCAAAGCTCAAGAAATCCATCAAACTCCTCAGGCTCCATCAAAGGGGCACCTGTATTCACAACCTCTCTCCCTCGACGTCCATCCCAGCTTCGATCGATGGTCACTCCGAGCGATGAGCTTGACATGAACCCATTTGACCAATTTGCTTCAAACAAGACTCCCCAGTTTTCCCCAAGCACAGAATTCCGTAATCCGTTCGAGATGACTGAGGTAGATCTCACCCGTGGTCCGTCTGATCCGGTGACTTCACCTCTTACAACGCCTGGTGCCTCGAAGTCCTTAGATGGTCAGTCAGAATTCATGGGCTCCAGGCAAGCAAGTGTAGCACCACCTATCCGAAGTCAATTCCAGGCCTGGACAGCACCAGAATCATGGGGTGTCGAGGGGGATCAAGTTGACGAATCTTCGGATGACGAGGAGGCCGGTGATGCGCCAACGATGATGGACCCGGCTGCAGGTCCTTCCAGCTTAAGTCCAACAGACGGAGCTCCAGGGACAGATAGCATAAGAACAAGGTCGAAGGATGGCAGTCAAAGAGGTTCGCAATATACAGTCGACAGTCTAGATGGATCTCTAAGAAAGGACACGTTACGTGCTTCGTCCAACGGATCGATAGCTGTGCCAGGTGGGATAACAAGCTCATCGACAAGGCCGATCGCTAGCCGTGGATCACAAGGAGGAAAGCAGAGTATGGCAAGTACATTCGGGCGACCATCGACCGGCAGTACCATCACTGGTGGGTTTAGTGAGTTCAGTGGTAGACCGACAACGACAGGTGGAATGTCCAAAATAGTACCGAGTGGTTCATCTGGCTCGGTTCGTAATCACATCACATCGTTGTCCTCTCTTGTGTAGATCTCCAACATTAGACTGATAGATTAGGAATTATTTCATCAACATATAGACCGCTTTCATCCGAGTATATGTCTCGGATGGAACGTACAAGGTCCTTGCTGTCGCACTTACGGCTACCACAATGGAGATTATTTATCACATCTCTGCAAAACTTCTTATTCCCAAAGGTGGTCACCGATTGTATATAAGAGAGCGAGGGAATGGTACGTTCTTACTGTGATAGATCTGCAGTCTATCTAACGTATTGCTTTACCTGGCTTTTTGCCATCCGTTCCGTTGACCTTATCTATTCATCCTTATCTCTTATGCAGACCGGCCCTTGGATGCTAGAGAAAAGCCCGCATTGATTCAAAGAAGGCGACTGATACAAGCTGGGTACCAGGGCATTGATGGCTTAGACGAACTCGGAAAGGATGATGTGACCATGCTGTGCAAGTTTGTTTTCAGATTACCACAACTCCCGGGGATTGAGAGCGTATGTTCTATTCTTTCAATATGATTTGTTTAATGGTTGGTTCTAATATCTTTGTGTGCTCGCCTTTGTGACGAGGAACTTGTACAGGCCGACGAAAACTCCTTCGATTCGTCGTTTGAGTATGTTGATATATCTGGACGAGATCTACAAGTCTTCCCGATTTTCCTTCATCGACACGCGCACACTATCGTTCTCCTCAACCTATCAAAAAACCCGCTCCAAGAGCTTCCATCTGACTTTATTCAGGCCTGCACAACCCTTAGGGAGCTCAAGATGTCCCATATGTCCTTGAAACGAATACCACAATCGATTCGCCAAAGCTCCTCCCTCACCCGTCTGGATCTATCTTGCAATCGAATCGTCGACCTTGATCAAGGCGGTTTCAATGATATCCCCGGATTGCTTTCTCTCCGTGTACAAAATAATCGGTTATCTGTTCTACCTGCTTACTTTGGACAGTTACTTGCTCTCAAATATCTTAACCTCTCCAACAACTCTTTCGAGGCGTTCCCCAGCATTGTTTGCGAGATCGGGTCGTTAGTCGACCTGGACATCTCTTTCAACGCGATTTCGTATCTTCCACCGGAAGTGGGAAAGCTAGTGAATCTTGAAAGGTTCCTCATTGTTGGTAATCTGGTGACCTCAATCCCGAGTAGTTTTACCCAGCTCGAGAACTTACGCGAGTTTGATTGCCGACGGAACCGAATCGTTGACTTCGAATACGCGTATGCCCTTCCCAAACTAGAAGTGCTGAAGGCTGAGAGGAACGACGTGAATGTATTCGGGGCCAGATTTGGACCGAAGATGAGCGACGTCAACTTGTCATACAACTCGATCACCAAGTTTTCGTTATCATCTCGTAGTCCAGATACGGCGTTCGGTCTCACCAACCTTGATCTGTCGTTCGCCAAACTTTCCTCAATCGATAATGAGGCTATGGCTCACCTTGTCAGCCTCGTTGTACTCAAGTTAGATGGAAACAAGTTTACAAGTTTGCCTGATAGTATAGCGAACCTCTCTTTGCTTCGAGAACTCCACTGTGCCGACAATGCTCTCACTGTTCTCCCCGATGGAATCTCCCAGCTCCAGAGACTTCAAATCATCAACGTTCACAATAACAACCTGGGACAGATACCTCCTGGCATCTGGTCTTGTTCTAATCTTATCACTCTTAATGCCAGTTCGAATTTGCTGGAAACGTTTCCTGATCCACCAGAAGAAGCCACTCAGGTTAGAAGGGATTTCTCCAACGAGGATGGGGACGAGAATGACAGTCCTTTCCCCTTGGGCGCCAGACTTCGACAACTGTACCTATGCGACAACCAGCTCACAGACGATGTCTTTCACCCTATCTCTCTACTCACCTCTCTACGGACGCTCAACCTTAGTTTCAATGAAATTCTCGAGATTCCAGCGTGGACTCTTCGAAAGAATCGATCGCTTGTTGCGCTCTATCTTAGTGGAAACAAGCTGACAAGCTTACCAGCAGAAGATTTGGAAAACTTGATGTCTCTGATGGTTTTCCATGTGAACGGGAACAAACTGCAATCTTTACCGGCGGAGTTGTCAGACATGCGTCGGCTAACGGTATTGGATGTCGGGAGCAATGTGCTCAAGTACAACATTGATAATTGGCAGTTTGATTGGAACTGGTATGTCTAAAAAGACTTTCTGGCTAGTTAAATAGGTGTCGATCTCTCGTTCTGATCGTTTGTTCCTTCTTCTAACAATTATCCTCTTCATAGGGCAAAGAACGTTGAGCTCCGCTACCTCAATTTATCAGGAAACAAGCGTTTTGAGATCAAGCCCAGCGCCGACCGAAGTCATCTTAATGAACACTTCGGCCAAGGCAATACTCGAAACGAATTTGCTGCAAGTTTCGCTCCTCTCGTGAACATTCGGACACTTGGTCTCATGGATGTCACTGTCCGAATCATTCCACCAGATGAGACAGAAGACCGACGAGTTCGATCCACGGTTTCTGAAGTTAATAACATGTCCTACGGTTTCTCTGATACCCTCGGAAGATACGAACATCTCCTCCTTAATGATTTGGTAGTGCCCAGTTTCCGGGAGAAGGATAATGAGGCGCTGTTTGGCATTTTTGGGCTTAGTCACACGACAAATCCAGGATTGGTCAGTAGAATTCCTTACTTCATTTCCGAATGGTTCCAAAAGACTTTTTCGAACCAGCTCAGTAAGTTGAAAGGAGGAGAGAGCGTGCCAGATGCGTTGCGCCGAACGTTCCTTCTTCTCAATAAAACATGCTACGAGGCTCTCACATCGGAAAGTGTGACTGGCCGAAAGGGATCTCAGGCGAGCGCTGGAGCTACAACGAATCCTGGAGCACCAAATGGGTTTTCCACCCCGAATGCGGCTATTCTTCGAACAGGAGCCTCTGCTGTGGTTGCTTATGTGGTCGACAAAGTTCTCTACGTTGCCAATGCCGGAGCTTGTCACGCTATCGTGTCGAAGAAAGGAACAGCTGAAGCACTTTCATCCAAGCACGAGCCCTTTGAGCGATCAGAAGCTGCACGAATTCGATCGGCTGAGGGATGGATCACTGCCAAAGGGTTACTTAACGAGGAGCTCGACGTATCTCGTGGATTTGGATTCTACCATCTCATTCCAGCAGTTAACTCTTGCCCAGATGTTTGCTCGTACACGCTTTCAGACTCGGACGAATTTGTCATCCTCGCCAACAAGGGTTTGTGGGACTGCATGACCTATCAAACGGCGGTCGACATCGCTCGAACAGAAAAGGATGACCCTATGATGGCCGCCCAGAAGTTGCGAGATTTTGCTTTAAGTTATGGTATGGATGGCGCAATCATGGTCATGATTATCAGCGTCGGCGATTTGTTCAACACCCGAACACTGGCTAAGAAAGCCGCGTTCGACAGCTCTACTCTTGCCGAAGGTTACTATCCGAAACGAGCCCTCAGAAAGGGTAAAATCGATCATGTCGGAGATCGAACGCTTGCTCGACTTGATCGAGAGATTCCTCCTCCTACTGGGTTCGTTGCCATCGTCTTCACTGATATCAAAAATTCTACTGCGCTATGGGAAACAAACCAGGGTATGCAAACGGCCATCAAAATGCATAATAGCTTGCTTCGTCGTCAGTTACGAAGTATTGGTGGTTATGAAGTTAAGACGGAAGGAGATGCGTTCATGGTATCTTTCCCAACGGTTGCCTCGGCTGTTCTTTGGTCATTCATCTGCCAGCTAATGCTGTTACAGGAGGATTGGCCGAGTGAAATTCTAGAATGCGAAGATGGGAAAGAAGTGTTTGATGAAGATGGACAGCTTATCTACAGAGGCCTTTGGGTCAGGATGGGTATCCACTGGGGCAACCCGGTGTGTGAGGCAGATCCGATCACCAAACGAATGGACTACTTTGGGCCTATGGTCAACAAGGCGTCCAGAGTAAGTAGTGTAGCGGATGGGGGTCAGATCATGGTCAGTCAGGGAGTTGTCCAAGAGATGAAGGCTCTGTTTGAATCCTTGGATGCTCCTCAAACGGATGATGTGATGGACGGAGAAGTCGAGGAGAAATTTGGACCGCATGCTGCTCAGTTGAGGAAGCTTGGATTTGGCGTGTCTTTTGTTGGAGAGAAGAAGCTAAAAGGTCAGTCTACGTTTCATTTGAGTCACAGTATGCGTAATTACTGACATCATCTCTTTACCCTCTCGCAAAGGTCTTGAGAACCATGAAAAGCTCTCATTGGTTTACCCAGCAGCTCTCTCTGGACGGCTGGCAAGTCTTGCAAATCAGGATAACCTCAAGACTGGACAGATCTTCGAGCCAAAACAAGGCCTTCTGAATGTCGACAGTGTCCGATATCTTTCCTTCCTCTGCACCCGACTCGAAGTTCTCTCCTCGACGGGCATTCCGTTTGCTCATACCTCTCAGATGCCGAAGAACACACCGAGACGCATCCCTACTACTTCGACGCTTGTAAACCCTCAGATCACGTTGGATATGACGGATGATGAGCTGTTTGCAATCGTCAATTCTTGTAAGCATTTAGTTGTTCTTCTTTTCTCATAGCTTGTAGGTTGGAGCAAGACTAACAAGTGTCGATGTGCACGGTTTCTCCCTTAGTGACTGCTCGAATCGAAAATTCACTGAGCACGATGTACCTCAAACAACTCGATGGGTTCTCTACTGTTCTGGACGCGCTCTCGCAGGGACTCGCCATGGATTCTAGGTTGCTTGTCCATGCCATGGGGTTATTCAGTAATCTGATGAATCCGGCCGAACTTTCCTCTTTGCCTTGATTTCGTTTTCTCCCTCGACAAACCGGTCACTGTTTCTTGTTCCTTTTTTCTGATTCTGGTTCTGCCTTCTTTCCTCTCTCCCTGAGCGCTCTCACGCCTTTTCTCTAACAGCTTGTCCTATTCGTTCCTCTCTTTTTTTTCTTTTCAAAAAGAGAATATACTTTTTATCATGTCTTTCGTGCTCGTCGTTGTATATCGAGACTCTTTTTTCTATTCTCCCTATTTTCTTTTCTCATCCATGATCCTTACAACTCACATATACTTTTATCTATCTGTCCTCTCTCATCAAGCCTAATCTATCCAACCCATCCTATTTCCCTTCTTGGTTCCGTTGTAATTTCCCCTCCCCTGCTTCCCTCTTCTTCGCAAGGAAAAGGGTACCTCCCCATCAAAAAATTAAAGAACGTATGCCCGAACGAATGAGGGCTTGTGTAACGTCTATATGTTAAATATTTTATTATTTTCTTATCTCGTACTCTCTTATACTTCATGTTTTCGATATCTTATGTTTTGGTACCAACTATTAATATAAGAGAGCAAACTGTCATCCATTGGTTGAGCAGCAACAATACCGAAAACACTAGTATCTGTGTTCCTTATTTTGTGAAAACGGGATTGAATTATCTATAGGATTGTAAAAAAAGGAAACGTAGGTGGAAGAGAAATCTATCGTGCGGCAATTATTTTGTTTCCCCAATTTCTATATGTTTTTTGATTTTCGTACAAAGACTTCTCCAGAGGACGAATAAGGGAAATAGCGATAGGCGACGATCTAGAGTGGGACGAGGGTGTGCGTAACTTGTGAACATGGGTTGACTAGATTAGAGTTTATGCGACACATTCATGTGCCTGCAGGGAAAACATGATGAAGAATAAGAGAAGAAGTGAAAGGCAAGGAGGAACGAGAGTCTCGTACGCGCTTAGCTCGTCTAGACTTATTCGACTCCGAACCAACGACGTTTCAGCTCTTGAGTGATCCTGGATGTCTCGGCTGATGCTCCTCCTTCTCCTTTGAGCACCGTCTTGTTCTCGATCGCACGTCTGTTTTGCGAAACCAGAGAAGAAGAGGTTAAGGCACAAGGCAAAAGAAATAGAGAGGAAAGGATCAGTAGGTGGTCGATGGGCCACACGTAACAGAGATAAGGCAAGAAGCAAAACGCACCGGCCTAGATAAGGCATGACATCCTGAAGACCACCCCAGGGAACGTATTTCAAGACGAGAGGAGAACCTTCTGGGACGAAGGAGTTGGCGATCGATGATGTTAATGCATCACACATACCTATTATACGCAAGTCAATCAAATATTTTCGATCAAAATTTGTTCTTAGATCTTGAGTATGCCTTCACGAGAAAAATTAGATCCAAGGACGCACCGTATAGCTGTCCCATAGAGACTCGATCTCTGACGGCCTGAGAGACGCTCAACAGAGTTTTTCCATCAGGTCCGACCTGGCCGACTGCCAACTTTCTGTCAACGAGACCGGCAATGACCTTGGCGCAACTCTCTTGGTTGTGGGAAGCGATGATAACGCCTACTGTGGGCACGGTAACACCACTAGTGACATCTGACTGGACATGATCCAAAAGCCAGTCCAGTCCAGAGTCGAAACAGTGGTCAGTCTCTGACTTCTGTTGCCAGACTGGTTCCGGACCGGTGGAAGCATAAATCGGATGTTGTCGCCATCGGTTGGATTCATAGCCATGATACGCTCCTCTGACAAGCTTGATACCGAGTGAGTATCCGTTGGCTTTGGCATGGTTGTAGGAGTGGCGCATGTGCTCCGGATTTCTGGTATAATCAAAAGCGCAAATATTCGTCAGCACTTTGTGATGTGCGCCTCAACTTGAACGTGTTGTGGAAGACATATGAGAAGCAGAAAGTAGAGAAGAAGGCAGAAGAAGCAAAAAAAGATGAACCAACCGTCGAAGGTAGGCCTGGTAGGTTCCATATACAAGAGGTTGAACGTTCGGCCAAGATTCGGTTGTCACCGGGATCTCGACTGTGTCTGTGATATCTGTGGGCGAAGGAGATGACCATCCGAGACCTAACTTTGTGAGCAAGGAGGGAGATGAAAGATCGGTTACCGGGGTAGAGTTGGAAAAAGTAGTGGAGGATCGGCTGTTTATCTTATTGTACTCTATGGAGAGAATAGTTTGAAACGCGTCGATTGCCGGCTGCATGATAGATAGATAAGACAGTCAATATCGAGTCAATCAGAGAGAAGAGCGATATGAGCTGAACGTGCCTGGTACCAAGAGTATTCTGCGTCGATGGTGACTCTGACTCCGAACTGTCTGGCCTTGTTCAGGATTGTTCTCATGTCTTTGTGAAGTAGGCGAAGGGCCTCCAGATCGGAGGTTGAGACTCCATTTGGAATGTTCGGTAAGATGAGCGTGGTGTTCCCTTCAGCAGTCATCAATTCGAGCTCTCGATCTGTCGGTGTCTATGAGGGAAGGATGTGTTTTATAGAAAGACGGACGGATAGGATCAGGAATATAATGTCAGCCGAAGAATGTCAAATTGAAGGAGACGAAGAAAAGGTCGTACGCCAGGGTAGTAAGCTGACGAGGTGGCATCCGGGTGAGCTGCTCGAAGCGCAAGAATAGTGTTTGACGCTCGCTCCAACACTGTAGGATCTGCCATTAAACCGGACTGAAAGAGGGGACCAAAAATGAGCAGGATGAGCAGAGTGAACAGAGTAAGCACTGCAGACAACGTAATCAAAGTTAGAGCGTGATACACTAGGGACATACAAACTTGAGAGCGATCCAGTTTGAACCGATAGCATGTTCGTTGTTCTTCCTTGCGATATTTGACTCGTATCCACAGACCTCAATCGAATTCACGGTTTGAGCAACCTTCTTCTCTGCCTCGATTCTGTTCAACTGGAGCTTCCTCTGCTCTCCTGGAGAATCCGATGGCTTATCGGTCTGGCCGTGAGGGTTTTCATCAGAAACCTCAACGGAGTAGTTGAGAAGTGTCCCGACCTGATTTCTTCGAAGCTGTCGAATGGTAGGCAGGCAATCGAAAGCAGTCTCACCACCTACGAATTGAGCGAAAAACGTATGTTTTACCGCGAACCTTTTCGGCGGAAGAAGAACATTGCGGTGAAGGGCCAGATGACTTATCGGTAAGCACGAGAACGGAAGATAGTGCGGCCACAAGATTTAGAAGTGGAGACTCACATGGCCAAGGAGGATACAATGGGGATCTGACTGAGAGTCGAAAGGATAGCCGGAGAGTTATCTACCACCCAAGGAATCTTGCTGAAGGGATTGTGACAACCAGAAGGAAAGAAGGTGAGAAACGATGGACGAAAAAGGAGGAGATGAGGAGAAACAGAAAGATGACAATGTCCACGAACCAGCAGGTATAGACAAACCAGCTGTTTACAAGCTGAAGGGTAGGAGTGTTTCTTAGTTGAGTGTCTGTCGATGGTGTTGATGAAGGCTTGACAATCTGTTCTGCCTGTACGGCATTCTCCGATTTGGCCTTGTACGCGAGAAGGATCCCAGCGGTTGTGATTGGGATGAGCGCCCTGCCTGCCCGGGTCGAGCGAAGTGAAGCCAAGCGAGACATGTGGATGAATAGGTGTTGGAGCAAGTGAGCGAGGGTGTGGATGAATGATAGACGGAAAGAAGAAGAGAAAAGAAAAAAAAGAGAGAAGGATATATCGGCCAAAGATGAAGAAAGAGAGGAAAGAAGGAGAACACCCGCGCGCTTGCCGCCCAGGAATAACCGCCAGAGAGCGGCCTTGTGTCTCTCTGATTTACCGTTTTTGCCCTGTGCTCTGTATTTCTAAATGATCGTATCTCGAGCCGCTTCCTACTTGAGATGCATACTTAGCGATTCATTCTTATCAAGAAGGAAGGAAGGAAGGGACCCTGAAGGCAAAACAGAGGTTCTCCCCGTTGGGTTGAGTTGGTTAAGCGTGGTGCCGTGTGGCCTGAATATCGTTGGCATGTCCAGTCACGTGATGGACGCGTTATCTACTTTGAACCTCACACAGCTTTGATGGGGCGTAAAGGCTGTGCTCTAAATCACGTGATGACATGTGACTGCGCAACGTATTATCAACAATAAGGGGGAAAAAAAGGGTTCATCTATAAATAGTACAATGGAAAGAAACTGACAGACCCGAGAAGTCGTCAAAGTTGCGGTTTAAGTGTGTATAGATGAATGCAAAGGCGTAGTTTCATTTATCTCGGTGGTCAATCCCGGGCCTACCCGTCTTTTCGTGTCCTTGTGCCTGTGTCTGTCGTGCCTCTTTGCGCCTGTGCATGCCTCAAACCCTTGTTTCCAGTGCCTGACACCCGGTACCTGATACACAGCGCCCGGTGCCTGGTGCCTTTTCGTCGTCAGGTTCCTATTCTCCCTTCCCATCCATTTTCCTCACTTTTTCTCGTTCTTCTTTCTCCTTCGCCCCTTCTGTGTCCTTCCGTCCTTCCATCCATACTCCTATCCATCCTTTCGCTGCTCTCTCTGTCTGCTTGGTCGTACTCTGCATACTCAAAGTCCGGACACACTTCAAGTGGTCTCGTTTCCTGTGGTCTTCCGTTCCTTTTGGCTTTGCTGTAGGCCTCTATACATTCCTCCATCGACCCTTTTGCTGGCCTCCTATTAGCCCTTTGTCAGCCAGTTCTGTGTCTTTCCTTTCCTATAATCACTCTCGCTCAATACTCTCCTTTCTTCCTCATCCCTTGGGCCTCTCCTCACTCTTCCCTGTCATCTCAGCTGCCCTGTCTCTTCCTCTCCCTCCCTCCCTCCATCTCTCTCGATCTTTTCCCAAGATGCCTCTCGAACAGTAAACTTAGTGGTCGGATAATCGACGTTACCTTTTCGCCTCGAACCTGTTTTTTGTTTGAGAAAAACTCTATTCTGCTGCTTCCTTTGGTGTCCTACAGGTCCGTGTTGATATGCCCGACCTATTTCCCTTTCCATCTCTTCCTTTTCCACTGACTAACCTACAGGCTTTTCTTCATTCTCACTCACAGTTATACACACCATAAACCCATCGTTTCATCATAGACAATCTCTTTTCAAGTTCCAGATAAAGGAAAGAAACAAGAATTAAAAAAGAATTAAACACCGTTTCCTTCAGGACTATCAGGCCGGTAAGTCGATATTCTCACGCGTTCATCTATGCATATACCCGTTGACTAACCTCCGGCCTGTCCCGAACCAACCTTACGTTACCCCTCAAATACAACAGACCATTCCCACCTTGTTATCCTCAGATTACCTAGTATCCTCAACATGGCAGTTACTATCCTGCCCAGCCTAGTAGGATCAATTTCGGCGGATCCCTACTTTACTCCTTCGCCGGCGTTCCTCCCACATCACCACAGATGCTCCTCGTCTCAGTCGACCATCAGACCGATCCCTCTCCAGTCGCCGAGCTTGCCTCGAAACACCTCGGGTCGTATGTCCCATCCCGGTCTTACCCTCTGTACTGACAGTCTCCCTTTTCCGGCAAACGACTTGAAACGCGTCCGCTTTCCATGTCCCGTAGGCGAGCCAGACCTATTTTCGGTATGTAGTCAATGTTTTTTATTCGAACAAATTGTGCACGTAACTCGTTCTCGTGCTAATCTCTTATTTTCTACCCATATTCTTTGAACAACTCTCAGTCTACCCATCACACATGGTCTCCGCTTGAGTACGACCGAACGCCGATCGAGCCACCCTCGGAAGAGGAGCGCTCGTGTTTCCTTCCTAAACGAGGCGAACGTTGCTTCTCCACTCCTATGCCGTGCACTCTTCCTTCCAGTCCCTTACGCAGCCCATATCCAGAGTCTTTCATCCTCTCTGACTTTGATTCAAGCGACTCCCCCGTTTGCAGTGAACCAGAGGAAGACACTTGGTCAGAGGGCCGAGTCGACACTCAACACTCTGATGGTTATGATGATGATCAGGATGATCAAGACGATCAAGACGATGATGTTGACGATGATGGCGATGATAGTGGAGAGCAGGACGATGATGAGGCTGTTGAAAGAAGATTAAGAATGACGGCCGGTCTGTGGGGAGGAAGTGAGAGCAGTTTATCGGACGGAGACGTTGGTGATGACGACGACCTCGGAAGCGCGGTGGCTCGGTGTAAAGAACGCCTGAGACTCTGGCGGTTGGGATGTGAGGAGGGTGGGTCCCATTCTCTTGTTTTCCTTGTTCACATTTCCTCCTTTCTGGTCATTTTTAACACCTCTTATACTGCTCCCCTTTGAAAAGGTAACTCGCCTGTGCATCGAGAGAGTCTCGACGAATTGGATGCCTCAAAAGATCCTGAAACAGACTCTGAACAGACCCCTTCGTACTCCACCTCGGTATTTCCTATTACCATCACTCGCCAATCCTCTTCTGGCTTTCCAGTCTCTTCCTCCCCAACTGACATGCACCCTGACGGCGCCACTCCCACTCCCTCCCTTCACCTTGCCGCCCTGACTCCCACTACAACTTTCCATCTTTCTTGCTCACCTGATCCAACGTCAGCCACGGCTATCTCTCCCTCAGAAGCATCTCCCTCTAGTCGAAGGCTTATGTGGGCTCGGTCCCTCAACAAACAGTTTACGGGTCACCTCGACGATGAGGCACCAGACACACCCTCAGTCGATGGTGAACGTCCCTCACTCTCGATCTTCTCTAGAGCGAACTGGCTGTCCGTCTCCGATTCTCCACCGCCAACACCAGATTGGGATTTGACGAGATCGATGACAACAACCGAGCCATCACCGTTGTCACTGCCCAAAGAGTCTTCTGCTAAGCTTCCTCGTCTAACCAGAACGAACAGCGGCTTCTTTCCTCCTGCTAAGCCAAGCACTTCCAGTATAAATGTGCTTTCTACAATGACGAACTTGCCGGACGCTTCTAGCCTAGAGACTATGCCGGATCTGCCCAACACCTCACTCCGCTTGTCAACCGCTGAATCTGTGCATCGATCATATTCCATGCCCTCCTGTCCATCGGACTCTTCGTCTATTCCATACCTGACGAACGTCCTCGATCCTCCCAGGCAGACATCCGAGCCCCTGTTGTTTTCGCCTTCACTCTCCGTTTCGTCCTCTCTCTCCCTCTCCATGTCGGACGATTCTCTCTCGGACGGACATTCCCTCACTCAACCAACTCCACCTGACCTTTCGACCTTCTCTTGGACCCATCCTCTGATTCAAGAGAAGCCTGGTTTGGTAGCAATTGAAGGGGATGACCGAATGTTATTCGACAGCTGGTAAAGCGGTACATGGTCTTCTCTCTTTTCTCATATGATGTCGTTTTTGTTCTCCCCCATTTTGTCGCTGTTGTTTTCTTTGCGTCCCTTCCACTTTCGATTTCTATCCCTTCTTAAACTCATTTACCTCTTTCATCACACACATGACACCAACGCACCAACACACACAGACATTCTTATTATACATACTATCATTCGCATTCGGTCTGGAAAATCAATATTGTTTCCCTTTCCGACCCTCTCTTTTCTGAATTCGCACATGAACCATCTCTTTCTTTTCCGTCCTTTGTTCGAAATCATGTGCACCCATATACACCATTTCATATGACTAGAGTTCTTATGATTCTTTTTTTCGTTTTGGCCTTTGTAGGGGTTTTGGCTTTTCTTTCTTTTTCTTTCCTTGCTCGCTTTGCTTCCTCTTTCGTTTGTTCGAACGGTATCTTTTCAATTCTAGCCCCAGTTCTAGTTCTGACTTAGATCCTTCTCTTCTTGGCGTACCAACGGCTCGACGACCGTTCGAGCACCCGTCGTCCATTCGTTCATTCTTCGTTGGTGATGGTGGCTGCATTGCATCCTGTCCCTACTTCTTTTCCACCTTCCTTTGCTCTCTACTTGCTTTCCTTTTCGATTCCTCTTCCTGAAGCTGGTTTTCGATACGTATACCAATGTGAATGTGTTGACATATCGACGTAAGATACCAACTCACTGACTGACCACCTGATCGACCGACCTACTGACAAGAGATAAGAAGAAAAAGACCAGAATGAAGAAAATCGTGCAAAGACAAATCGACAGACAGGAACAAAAGGTGGGGAAAGAGCAATAGGAAAGATAGATGTGCGTCTCGCCTAGGGTTGGAAAATTGGAAGAAAATTGGAAGAAAATGGAAAGAAAATGGATCATGATCCGATCCACCGGTCAAAAGACCGATGTGTCAGACGAGGTATATCAGAGTTATTAAACATGGGAGGCAGAGCACGAGAAAGAGATTATAAGACAAGAAACCGAAACAAATGGAGGCCAAGAGAATTATATAACATAGTAAACCAAAGAGAGAAGAGTAAAGGAAAAGGGATGATGAAAACAGAACATCAACATCGACCATAGTGACGGCAATGTCAACGATAATTGGAAAAGAGAAGCATGAAGGGATGAAGACAGAGTTCTAACATATGGAAAAAAAAAGGATCAGATGCTGTCAAGGATCTAGAATGAGTTCGGTACATTCGTTGACGGGGAAGTCGATTGTGCGGTTTCGACCGAGAATTGAGAAAAAAACTTTACAAGGAAAGAAGGAAGCAAACGGGCAGGTGTTAACACAATCATCGCCTCTCGCGAATCGAAAGAAATTGATAGAGAGGAACATACTGAATCCCAGGAAGGCCAATCAAACATCTGATTTGGTACCCCGCTGACGAGGAATTCGTCCGACCAATTCGAACTCGGCGTGCCCTGCAACCTACTCTCACCCTCCCCGCTACCCGATCGGTGTCCTAGCCCTAGACTCAACTCGGTTTTTATTCCCGTTCCTATTCCTACGCCTGAACTCGCGCTGTGGCCAGAATTAGAACCGGACCCAGAAACCAAACCGTTCGCGATCGTCAAACTCGGTAGACCAGGCGTCGCTATTGGCGGCACAAAACCGACGAGGTTACCCATCTTGATGTCCGGATTAAAGTTCCATCCCGATGCTGTCCCTATCGACTCGTAATCAACCCCGTTTGGTTCTTGTGCTTGTTCAGAGACGGGTACCGATCCAGACCGAGAGCGAACGACCGAGCTAGGCCGATCGGAGGGTTCGATCGTACCCTGCAAGACACCTGATTCATCCAATTGTTTCTTCAATGCATCAGCAGCCAAAAACACGCCTCCTCCGGGAAGAGATGTGTCGACTTTGAACGAGACGGCCTCGTTCAAGTCCGGTCGATTATTCCGGACGCCGTGGGTAGGGTTCAGTCTTTTGTTGTTCGTATGATGAGACTGGTGGCCTTGACGGCTAGATGAATCACGAGCCCGAGCGTGAGGTGAATGGGCGTGAAGCGCCGCATTATACAGGAGAGACATCACTTCCACCGTCTGCGTACCGGGTGCAAGACAACAAGTACAGAGCTGAATGAGACATCCGCCTCCCACGAAGTTCAAAGTCGATCAATTTGAAAAACTCACTCTACGACGGATACTCATATGTTCAGATTGAACAGCGGTTTCCCATCTACGACACGTCCCACTCAACGTTTTCAGCGCTTCTAGAGCTGCTGGATCTTTCCTTCTGACCCAGGTGTGATACTATCAGGAGACAATGCCGGTCAGCCGATGCGCCATGCGTTGCCCGATTCGGAGAAAAAAAAATTCCTACCTGAATGAGTGCAATGGAAGTAGCCGAGTAAGAGGTCACGAAAAATGTATCTAACGCGGAATCATTCGCGTCCAGCCAAATGATAGCCTCTTTCGACAGTGTAAAGCATTCAGTCCACGACAAAATATCGAGGCTGAAAGTCAGATGTCGAGGACCTTCGTAAGAAATTCTCTGATGGACTCTCCAGCTACGAGAATGATAGTTGATGGAAATTAGCGCAAGATGCTTGAATTCGAGATCCAAGTTGTCTCTATGGAATGAAGATACATACAACAGGAACAAGATTGCAGTGTAAAACACTTGCAAGAGGCCTGGACAAACTTGACGATCAGTTTACCGCTTAGGATCATTGATAAAGAGTTGAAAGATTGGAACGAACCTGCTTCCAAGCTAGTTTGAGGACCCTGGAATTGTAGAGCTGGGGCGAGACTGGATCGCCAAAATCGTAGCTCTCTCAACAAATCATTCAGCTGTTGATCATTTGTATGAGCCAAACCTGTCGGACTTTGAAGACGACCGATAAGAGAAACACAGAGTGTCAGGAACGAAACTTTTCGTAACATATGTTGAGCAGCAAACATACCCATAGATAGTCTTGGAGACTTTTCCAAGTAAGATACTCAGCTTGAGAAACTCGCTGAGGAAGAGATAAGGTGCGCCCTGACAGGCCGGATCTGTCATTCTGTCAGGTAGAGGAACTTCGAACGGGTCTATTGTCAATGTTGTAAAGGGTTATCAAGATCAGCTTGACGAAGATGTGGAAGTAGGAATGAAAGAACAAAGTGGATCACCTACCGGGCAGGAGAACATCACAATCATGCAGATCGATGAGAATTGGCACACCCAGCGAAGCCGCGTACCATCTGTCCATGATGACACAACAACTCCACACTCGTCTCTTCAACTCGAGCTTTTGGTTTGACAACGATCGCCGGACATGAGATACGTTCGTCAGCTCGAGAAGTATTAGATACTGCACTAAAGAAAGCGAAGCAGGAGACATACGAAAGCACGTTCTTCCAATCGAGCCTGATCCGAGAGGTGGTCCGTCTTCTTGATTTCGTCTCGGTGAAGACCGAGCTCTTGAGCCCTGCAAAACGCGTCGAGAAAGAGGAAAGCGGCAAGTCAACAAAAGGTCTCGATAACTCACACATAGAAAGACACACAGGAAGAGCAAGAAAGCGAGAACGACGAAAAGAAGAAGACTTGCATTTTGACGGCAACCCCAAGCCTGATATTTGCGACCGCTCCGCCGAGGTTGACTTCGACTTTGTGAAGATCGCCGACGGTACTGAGAACTAAGAGGCTCTGTACATTCACAAGACTAATCTCACTTAATACGTCGTTCTCTTTGATGATCCCGTTGATGATCTTTCTTAGTTCCTGGAAGATCTCTCGAGGAATGTCTCGTCTGGTTGCCGCAACACCACAGATAGCATACAACAAAAGTGGTGGAGGCGAAGGAAGGTCAAGAAATTCGTGCTTGGTGATAACAGGGAAAAGCGGGGAAATAGTGGTAAAGTAGATGTTGAGCAGACTTTCGAATACTGCCGGGGTTAACTTCGAAGCGCCTCCGTTGTCACCAAAGCCGGAACACGATTGCCTGTTTGAGAGGCCACGGAATTGATCGCCGTTTTCCTCATTTGAAGGGTCGTAGACTTTGATCAACCCGTCGCCCTCAGCTCCGATTTCATAAAAGGTGTGATGCTTGAGGTCATACTCGCTAAACGAACTCGCCGGCAGGTTGGCACTTGAATGTAGCAAGAACGGGATGGACGTTGGACCTTGAACTCTGGCTAAGCGAGGTCCTTCGTTGGACAATCTTTGAATGGTCTTTGGAGGGTTCGATATCGAGGCTGAAGGGTTGGCCGGAGACAAGTTATTTGATGCCGATGTGGGAAGGTGGTACGGACTGTACGTTTGAGACGCGTAAGGAGACGTCGCCGAAAATGGGTGTTGGTCTGGGAAGGATGCCGGCTTGGGCGACGGCTGAATGGAGTATGGATGTGAGGGCGGTGCATAGTGAGGTTGATTCGAGTTGGCCGAGTAGGTGAAGTTCGAGGCCGCAGAAACCGAAGACGGATACGGACTGGCTGCTGAGGAACTAACCCGGCCATGAATCACCATAGCCGAGGCAGGTGCAGAGGAAGCTGATGAAGGTCCGTTATGGTGCTGATGCTGGTGCTGCTGCTGCTGTTGTTGCTGGCTCCCAGGCCAACGATTCTCTGGTGGAGGAGACCCTCTGGATGCGTCCTGAACTGAAGAATTTGAAACACCTCCGATTGAGTTCCGTTCTCTAGACAGAACCTGGGCGGCGGCCGAGCTGGTGGAGGCCGCGACAGCTACCGCTGATTCTGAACCCCTCTTCTTCTTGAACCTGGTCTCAGTGATGGGAAGGAAGAAGGTGCATTCGACTTGAGCATTCAGACAATGCTTGCATACTGGAGGTTCCGAGTTGGGTAAGATGTCACATCTGGTTTTCGAGCTTCTGCATTTATCACACGCTCGGCTCGTCTTCGTCCGTTTCTCGGCGGATGATTCGGATGGAGGTGAACGAGGTCCGGCGAGAGCCGGGATGGGCACAGAGGACTGTTTGTTTGACAAGGGAAAATTTGGAGCATTGCTCGAGAGTATTGGTGAAGGCTCTATGGTAGCTAACGGAGGTGACCCTATCGATTTACGTTTCTTTGAAGGCGAAAATGAGACTGGAATCGGAGCATCCATCTTTACAGTGATATGAGCACAGGCAGACAGTGTAGAAAAGATGAAGGAGGGAAATCGATGCCGATGAATGCTGATTGGAGACTAGATGCACTTTGAAGATAACGAAAAAAGAAGATCAAGATCAAGATGCGATATAGGGAGCACAATCCAATTTCTACAAGACGAGCAGAGAACCTTGAAGAGGTTGATGATGGTGTCGAAGGTAAAAGATGAAAAGAGGGAAATGGAGAAAGTTGACCGTGCAAAACACGACTCAGTATCATTGATCGGTTCATCAATCACACACCTCACAGACAACTTACTCGCAACACTCATTCACACTTTGATCGTGTCTCTGTCTCTGTTCTTCTGTTTTGAGTTGGTTACGATGAAGCCAATAGGATATCTGACTGAGCTACATGTTGAGTCGACTTTGTTCTTTGGTTGATTCGCGTACGAGATCCGGTTTTTTCTTTTTGCAATTTGACCACAAGCGTTGCAAATGTTTATTGGTCGTCAAAGTCTTCGGGTCTCGAGACGCTGTCCTTGATTTTCAGTCGTCGTCGTCTTCAAGGACAACTTGGGTTCCATGCAGAGTTGGTTGATTGGAGCTGGATCTTGGAAGATCAGTGATCCTCAATCCTCTCAATCACCTTTCAGTCCTTCTTTGCCTTGCCCTTGCACCCTTTGTTCTTTCTTCCATTCTTTTCATTTTTACCTTTATGATACGTTCGACTCTCTTTTCATTCTCTGAAAGACACGCCTTCGTCTGCATAGTGCTGAAAGGAGTCAGGGAAAGAGTTGTCATTCCGCTCAGAATCTGATCATGACACATACTCTAAATGCCGGTCATGATTTCTGATGAAGATAAACAACACCGATCTATCAGACGCTGATTCATTGAGTCTGACTGGAAGCCTCTGTCTTCAGTATCCGCTAGTTATATCTCATGGTCACAAGCTTGCCCATCTATAGACTTGGATGCTCTATCAACATACAGACACAGATACACACAGAGCAGTATCCTTCCAACGGGCATTAAAAAGGCATGGGAAACCCAACCTTCAACGGTTACTAACCGGCTCGGTAAAGATGATATCTCGGCTGGTCGACTACATTGTCGACCTTCATCCAGTTGTCATCAACCAGTCTATTCCTAGAGTGTCTAGTCCAAGACGGACGAGAAAGACAGACGACGCTGAAAGAACGGATGCTTCCGAACATACGCTTGCTGGTTGTGAGGTGTAAATATCATCTTTTTTGATTTCTGTCTTTGTCCGACGTCGTAGCTCACAGTCTGAATCAATCATACACACGTCGGACACTTCTTTCCTCTAGCAACACACCCGTTTGAGTTACTTACAACATCCAGATCATACTCATCTTCTTGTGAGCCAACCAAGAAGAAACGCAGATCAAAACGATCAAGGCGGAGGCCGAAGAGCCTGGAACCACTATCTCACCTTCCAGAAGCCGAAGCAAACGCTGAGATTCGAATCGTGCCCAGAACACCGGCAGACCTCGCACGAGAACAATCTAGTTTCGTTGCACAATGGACGCCTCAATCAGCAGAAAAAAACAATAAATCCGGACTCGCTCAAGTCGTCACTTGTGTTCGTCGCTTTTCTCTCATCTTTCGTTTCGGTCTCGTTGTATATTCTCGTTTCTTCCCAAGTCTAACGAGCCTGATCAATCTGTATACCAGGTTTACCTCCTACCTCTCTTACTAGACTCGAATACTCTTCGAGAGCTGTTTTGGAGACGTGGTATCCGAGTTCTCGAAGCTTGGAAACCTGTCGGAAAGCAATCCGGTATGATTCAGACAACTATAACAGATCAGAACAAGGTGTTGCAGGGTATGAACAAGAAACTAATGTCATGGGGAGTGAGTTTACATTACTCTTATCTGGATTTCTCAACCTCTCCTTTGTTCCTTTTTTTTTTTTGACTGATCATTGATTGTACCTCTGACATTGCAGATCTTAGAGGCTAAACCTGCTGGGTTGGCGACAGTTACGATTGAGCTGTCACGTTCAGAACAATTTTCGTTCGCACGTATCTCTGGCCAAATCAGCAACCGTCCTGTTCAGAGAAGCAATAATGTGCCAAAAAAATCAAGCCCATCGCGCCCCTTTTTGTTGTCTCCCTCTTCTCCCATTTCTTTTTTACCAACTAGTTCAGTATTCTTCAAAAAGGGATCTGACGCACGGACGACAGAACAGCCGACCGTCTCGAACCAGTACAACATTCTTGGCCGTACAGAGGAGGTCTCTCCCAAAGCCGAGGCGAAATCTTTGAAGGTCCAGGCAAGTCAACAGACAAAGAATGTGTCGCGTCATGATACTCTGCCGAAGGCCAGAACTTCAACAGGGGCAGGCGACGTTTCTAAGCAGATCAAGGGCGATGGGCTACCTTCACCTAAAGCTCAGAGAATACCTTCAGAAATCGCCGCTAAGGTGGCCGTCGCTTCCACCACCGGCGATGCATCTTCACAATGGGGGTCTAGGTCCACAGGTTCAAACAGAAATCGGAGTAAAGACAAAAAATCCAAGCACATCAACAAGGCTATGCCTGCAGCGGTCACGAAGCAACCGAAGTTGTCTATCACCGATGCTGTTCCTGGAGTGAAAGCGTCGGTCGACGACAAGACAAACAAACCCACTAGGACGGAAGAAATGACCAAGGCAGACCAAAGTAAGAAGCGCCAAAAGGCTTCATTGCTCCCTCTTTCAGCTGAGGAGCAGAAAAAATTGAAGAACTTTTCGATAAAAAGATCCAAGGCAGTTCAAGAGGTACGTCTTTGTTAGTCGATGCTGATCTCAGTTGTCAGAAAATGGAGGGGGCAATGTTTCTTTCGACCTGTCATACTCTTGCTTATCTATTATCGTTGTCGTCGACATTGTTGATGTGTTAGCTTCTAACGAGCGTGTACAAAGCGGACAACATAGCTGAGAACAGTAATCGAACCGGCGCTCTTGCTGCTTAACTCATCTATCCGTTTGTGTATGTCCCTTCTTTCCTTCTTCTTTTTCGCCTCGGCCTTGACTCTTGATCGATCTATCTGATCTTTGTCCTTCACCTTTCCTGTGTGTCCTTTTTAGTGATGCCAGGCGAGATATATATATATATATAGACATCTAGATACGTAAACAAACTTCCTAAACCCACCGATCCGCTCGACTATTGTGCATGCAGAAAGAGCCACAGAAAATACTACACTAGCATACCGTTTAAATATAGACAGGGAAGCATAAATTGGCCATCTGGGGAACATGGCAAGTTACTTGAGCAAATCAGCCTGCTCTTTGGCTCAAGAAAATAAGGTAGGCTCTTATCCCAGGATCTAAAGATTGAGAAAATCATCTTCGTCGTCATCTAGAAGCTCGTTCACCCATCTGTAGAACGTGAGATGATGGTAACAGTGAACAGCATAAGAGAATAAGAGGAAAAATGATCAGCATCCTGCTGCTGATCCTTAACTATGAAGGAATTCACGCGGACGGAACACAGTAGCTTGAGGTACGAACCTGAAAAAGGGACTAGCTGGGAAACCGACAACCTAGTATACAAAAGACCGACGAAGCGACCATCAGTTGAATCCGGTCCAGATGCATTGAACCGAGCGGTTCAAGGATGCACAGAAATTGAGACACACATTGTTGTAATCGCCCTCGATTTTCTCAATCAAAAGACCTCCTAGACCCTGTAAAGATCGAATTCAATCGTTCCAATTCACACATCAGTCAAAACGCACAGATAGGATATAGATAGTAAAACTAGATTGTTAATATATACCTGGATTCCAAATCCTCCTGCTTTACCCTAATGTTTATATTGCATAATCGAGTTCAAGAATATTCGAATTCCAGATCTTTTAAGGCGAGACAAGGGTTGCTTACCATTCCCTCATTCGAATCCACTGGAGGATTGGCACAAAGTTGATCAATGACAACTTGATGAGGAGCCGAAGGCAAGAGAAAGACACAGAAGGGATAGAGGCCTCACCATAACTCTCCAGCGTGCTTACTGGGTTGTTAGCAAACTTGACCAAAGTCGAACAGGTCGTGGATCGCATAGCATATCCAGGTGCGCTAATCGTCGGGAATACTGTTCACAATCGAATCCAAACGAGATCGAGCTATGAGCGAACACAGACAAGCTGCAAGTGATAAGGACTGGGAAAGAGAATCGGAGAAGACATACTTAAGACAACAGAGGTGATAACTTGGCAGGTCTGACCATTCATATCGAGTAGCATTCTTAGCTATTTCCTCCGATCTCAAATTCTGTCAGTTGGGTTGAACATACGAAAACAAAGCGGAAGGAACAAAGGGACGAACATTATCTCCTTTCGAGGAAGGCTTCTCCAAGATCATACTGTCCGGTCCCCCAGAGCCTGTACCTAGTTCGTATCTTGCGTTTGGGTCGACCTGAGGAGGGAAAACAACGATTGTATCGGCTGTCGTCGGAACGTCACACGATAGAGAAAGGATCAGCACGAGAAGGAGGCGTGGTGAAGGTCAATTGTTAAGGACAAACCCGAGATAACGAGTTCTGGAGCGTCTTCAGGATCTTCTTGAACCAGCCTCTCGTAGACTTCTCTTCCCTAGGATCCGTCAGACCAGATCGTTCACAAACAATGAGATCAAACACACACTCCAGACCCGGCTCGAAAGAAATAATAGCGCACCTTCTCACCGGCAGTCGCCGTTGGGTATGCACTCAGATCTTCCCTGTACTGATCATGAGGTAGATCCTCCTCAAACGTCGATGGTACAATCTCCGGAGAGAGTCCCTGTGTAGAGATTGATAGACAGATGAACACAAGTCCGAAGATACAGTAACCAGCTAGCTCAAGATCCAGGGTGGCATCGAACATGAAGCAGACTGACGAGTAGTTGTAGAATCTCCTTCCGACGAGGCGAAGCCGAGGCTAGAACAATTCGCTTGTTGGCCATCTTATTGAAAGCTGGAATGGCGAGCGCATGAGAGAGGACGGCCTGGTGTTTCGGAAGGGCTACCATGATTTCAATCTGCTATGTAGATCGGATGTCGAGGATGCTGAAATGATTTTGCTGGACGGCTGAGGACGATGCTGTAAGTTCAAGAGAAGCTGACGTAATGAAAGATCTTGTTCCTGCCTGAGTTCTGTTCCTTCGTTTCATCGTTGCCGTCGTCGTTGTTACCACTGAGGCGCGCCTTGTTCGCGACTGGTGCTCATCAAACCTCAACAACATATATATGCGCACATGTAGAGACAACCCATCTGTATATCGTTCGTACGACAGAGAAGAAGAGCTTCAAGGACGGTGAGAAGGAAGGAAGAAGCTTCGAACTGGGTGTTACACTTCCTGGTCACACCCACTCTGGATGGAGCCCCGCAAAAAAAATACAGCAAGTTTTTCTTATGATTGCATTTTGGAACATCCCAACGGTCGTACCCGTTGCAGCATACACATACTCACACTTACACTCACACACACTCTCAGCTCACATCTCAACAACGATGGGACCTCCTCAACGGATAAGGTATAACTCCCGCGCTAGAGCATCCACAGCTGGAGGCTCTTCTCACAAAAAGCGATCCAGATCGACACCCGTTGTGGACGAGTCTGTTGCCGCTACCGCTACCGATGGTCCCTCCAGAGGAGACCAACAAATGGACATTGTCATCCCGAAAACAAAGGAAGAAAAGGAGGAGGAGAGGAAACAGAGACTTAAAGCTGAGGTCGGTATCATGTCTTTATCTTGACTTTTCTTTTGAGCGCATACACTGTCTGACTTGATTACTTTCACCCATTCTATCTTGAATAGCTTATAGCGGCCTCGGAAACGAAAATGTCGAGCAAGAAGCTCAAACGATTAGACGGCTTCATCGTAAGTATCTCTTGGCTCTTACCTTATCATCACGACCAACCGACAGACTGATCTCCTACATCTATCCCTTACAGGCCAAAAAACTCAAAAAAGAAGCTCGTGTTGAGCTCTTCGGAAAGTTACAGTCCGTTCTCTCCTTCGCTTTTTCTATACTCAATACGATTCATTACAAAAACTAAATTGTCTATCTACCCTTGAATCGAACCTGGTTGTTCACCAATAATCTTAGAGCGTCTCAGGCGTCACTTCCTACTTCATTACTTCCCTCACTCGCGTCAGCCTCGACTCTTGGATCCAGACATTTATCTTCCCATGCAGAGAGAGCCGCCAAAATGGAAGACCTTTCTGTCCGAAAGTTACTCGACAAACAACAAAAGAAACGGAGATTGAATGATTCAGAATCGTCTGGCTCCGGTTCTGACTCCGGAGGTGACGATGATGATTGGGAGAACAAATTTGGAGGCGCAGGTGCAGAGTCCGTCCCTTTGCAACGGTACATCGCCGAACCTGAGGACGAGCCCGAGGTTGAGGAGGAGTCCTCAATTTCAGCCAGACCGACCAGCGGGATTGATGGTGTGATGAGTGTAGAAACTCTGCCTACAACAGGAATCGTAGGGGGCGCCCTCAAAAAAGTTGATCTGGGCTCTGTTGTCCTTGGAGGGGCGTTGAGAAAGAAAGGGGATGGTGACGCGACGGTCAAGGTCGTTCCTATGAAGAAACCCAAAGGCAAAGGAAAAATGGTGAGCGTCTTGTCACCCAGATACATGTATTGTGTTATATCATTTTTGGTTTACTTCCGACTGCGAATCTTGAACTAGATGACATTTGGAGCCTGGAAATCACTCGACAAGAAGGACAGCGCGCCTTCTGATTCATCATTCGATTCATCTGATTCAGAAATGGACACAGATTCGGACGATGATAACGACAACATGTCTGGTTCGGATGAGGATGACATGTCCGAATCCGAGGGAGACGAATCTGAAGAAGATGGTTCAGAGAGCGACGATGAAGAGGAGGAAGGCGAGGAACATACAATGAAGAGAAAACGGAAAGCCTCAAATTTCAAAGCATGGGCAATTCAACAACTCGAGTCTACCTACAAGCAAGTGGACGAGTCTCCTATCGATCCTGCTTCTCTTTCACGTTCCCAAGTTCGGCCGGCTTATGAGGAAGGCCTGAACTTGATATCTGGCTCTGCACTCAAGACGAGTGGTACAGAAGTTAACAGTGAATCGGCTGTCGACGCTATCCCCAACAACCCGGCCACTGCCCCGCCTACGAAAAAAGAACCTCGACCAATTCCTTCAGTGAAAATCGGTCCTTTGGGTGAAACACTTCGAATTCCTGCTTCGTCCCTACTCATCCGATCTTCGAACCTCAAGAACAGACAACTTGTGAATCGACCGGAGGAACTTCAAAAGAAAAGGCTGGAATTACCGGTAGTGGCCGATGAACAAGAGATCATGGAAAAGATATTGATCAGCAATGTTGTGGTTCTATGTGGAGAGACTGGATCAGGAAAAACAACTCAAGTTCCTCAGTTCTTGTATGAGGCAGGATTCGGAACCGCCGGCAGTGGTGCGCTATTATCAATTATCTCTTCCCCTAGATTCCTCTTGAGTCATACTGAATACCCTTTCTTCATATCTTTATTTTCAGACAATCCTGGAATGGTGGCTGTGACTCAACCAAGACGAGTAGCTGCCATGTCTATGGCTGCTCGAGTAGCGTCCGAACTCTCTCTTCCTTCTTCCAAGGTTTCTTACCAAATCAGATATGACGCCACTGTCTCTCCTGAGACCGCTATCAAGTTCATGACCGATGGTGTTCTTCTTCGAGAGATTGCTAGAGATTTGTTATTAACAAAGTATTCGGTAGTGATCGTGGACGAGGCGCATGAGAGGAGTGTGAACACGGATGTCTTGATCGGTTTACTGAGTAGAATCGTTCAGCTAAGGAAAAAACGGTTTGATGAAGCACCGGAAGGTGCCAAGGTACGTTCTCTTCTGATTGTATCATGAGCTTGCCTTGTTGTTGACTTTATCCTTACTTGACAATATCCATTGTTCAGCCCCCACCATTGAGGTTGGTAATCATGTCGGCTACTCTCAGAGTCACCGATTTTACACTCAACACTCGACTTTTCAAGACTCCCCCACCTACCATCACAATCCCAACTCGACAACATCCCGTTACTGTTCATTTCAATCGACGAACACCTTCTGATTATTTAGGCGAGGCATTCAAGAAAGTCAGTAAGATTCACACCCGATTACCGCCCGGAGGAATCTTAGTATTCCTTACTGGTCAAGGAGAAATTCAGACGTTGGTTAAGAATCTAGAAAAGGCATATGGTGTGAAGGCTTGGGAAGAGAGGAAGAGGCAGAGAGAGAAGGCAAATCTCAAGTTGAAGGAGAGAAACAACTGGTGGAAGGAAGACAAGAAATCTTCAAAGAAGGAAGGAGAGGACGAAAAGAAGGACATGAAGCTTGTTGCGAACAACGGTTCGTTCTTTTTCAGCTCTTGATCTCCTTTCCTGACCTCAACCTGAACAATCACCTCGATGAATTTATTAGCCGACATGGAAATCGAAGATATGGACTTTGCGCAGGACAGAACTGATCTAGCAGGTGACGTCGACGATGGTGCTGATTCCGATCCAGGAGCTCTGGATAGTGACTCTGATTCGGAGGATGAAATTATCATGAATGAGGCCGAATCTGAAGGTAGGTCTTCTTACTGTCTCTCATTTTTTCTTCATTTCAGCACCCAGTCAAGTTAAGACAAAAAATTCTCACGCTCTTTGATGTCTAAATCGTATTCTTCTTCAAGTGCCAATGCATATCCTGCCGTTATACTCGCTTTTGCCAAGCGATAAACAGATGAAAGTCTTCGCTGAACCGCCGGAGGGTACGAGGTTGGTCGTGGTCGCCACGAACGTAGCAGAGACCTCGCTTACTATTCCAGGCATACGATATGTTGTCGACTGCGGTCGAGCCAAAGAGCGACACTTCGATCCAGTGTCTGGCGTTCAAGCTTTCAAAGTTTCATGGATTTCCAAGGCATCTGCATCTCAGCGAGCGGGTCGGGCAGGTCGAACCGGTCCCGGTCATTGCTATCGTCTATACTCGTCGCCGGTCTTTGAAAACTATTTTGAACAATTTGCAGAACCAGAGATTCTTCGAATGCCCATCGAAGGTATCGTTCTTCAGATGAAGAGTATGAACATTTCGGCTGTCGTCAACTTCCCGTTCCCTACACCCCCCAACAGAGATTCGCTCGCCAAAGCCGAAAAAATTTTGACATTATTAGGAGCGTTGGATCCCAGTACAAGAGAACGCTCGTACGCTACAATCACTCCGCTTGGTGAAGCACTTTCGCTCTTCCCTGTTTCACCTAGGTTTTCGAAAATGCTTGTGTCGGGACAGTCACACGGTTGTCTACCGTACGTGATTGCTTCGGTCGCTGTGTTAGCTGTGGGAGATCCATTCTTGAGAGAGGCTGCATTGGGTAACGACGGGGAGGGTGAAGACGATGAAGATGAGGCAATGATGGAAGCATCAGCTGAGCTTTCACATATTAGGAGTGCTGAAATTCGACAGAAGGAAGAACAGAGACTGAAGAGGCGGTCCTTTTTCCAAACTCAAGCTGTACGTTGATCAACTCTACACGTTCCTTGTACTGCTTGTCAACCTTTTCAAGAAGAGTCTCAGATTATGTTCTCCCCCCTTTTTTAGGTCTACAACTCCCTGGGAAACGGTGCAAGTGACGTTTTTAGGATGTTAGCCGTTGTAGGAGCTTACGAGTACGACGGCACTGGTGAAAAATTCTGCAACAAGAACTTCATACGACCAAAGGTCTGTTTGAAATAAACCTTGCTTCCAAAACCGTTGCAGGATATTCAAGCTGACTGTCATATTATGTCCCTATATCCCTACAAAGGCCATGCAAGAAATACATAAACTTCGAGCTCAAATTTCTCACATCGCTCAAGCCAATCTTCCCTCTGCCTCTCCTTCCTCCTCTACCCAACCCCTGTTCTCGCCTAAACTCTCTCCTCCCAGTCCGACCCAACTCAAAGTTCTTCGACAACTTCTGACATCCGCTTTCATCGATCAAGTAGCTGTTCGTAAAGATATTCTAGATCCGTCTTCTCGATCGGCAGGCGCGAAATTCGAGTCCACGAGAGGTGTAGCTTATAGAGCTATGGGTGTGGATGAGGATGTATATATCCATCCGAGTTCTGTTCTGTTCCACGGGGAGCCTCCAGAGTGGGTTGTTTGGCAGGATGTGGTTCGGACGAGCAAGGTTTGGATCAAAAGTAAGTTTTACCCTGAATATCTGCTTTTCATTAGTCTTCAGCGTGGGTTTTTGTTGATTGACCTGCATCTATGACTTGGGAACAGCTGTGACGAAAATGAATCCAGCCTGGCTACCATCTCTCTCTCCACCCCAGTTCATCTCATATTCCAAACCACTCGAGACACCTCGTTCGGTTTCTCAAGCAAAGTTGGTAGGCTCAAAAGAAGGGGAGACTAGGGAAACTTTTGTCATTCCGAGGTTCCACATGTCGGCTCTTGCTTCTGGTGCAGGGTTGGATAGTAAAGGGGTGGAACTACCGCCGATGAAGCGCATAGAAGTTTGGAAGGGTGGTCGATGGACTTTGAAGTAACAATCTATCGAATCCAGTGTTATCATGTCAGAAGTTCTGAAATTCATCGCCAATTAAACAACCCTTCAACTATAAGAGCTCAATTGGTGTTGATATAGTCAAGACACATCCCGTTGCTTACGAAAAGAATACATCTATACAAAATAAGCCCCAAAACTACGGATATATGAGTTTTAACTGTCCCCTCATTCGCCTTCTTTTGGTGGTTTTTCCCCAAAACCAAATCCTTTACCAAAGCCGCTCTTCTTATTTTTCTTTGTACCAGCCTCTCCAAACTCTTCGTTCCACTGTGATTCAATCATTTGGAGAAGCAGATTAATCATGATCAGTCAGTGGTTTCCAATCTTGAGATCAAGGAATGACTAATTTCTTCGACACGTACCTTCCTGAGTTGAGGTAAAGATCCTATCTCCTCTGAGCCGGAACTTGAAGTGTTTTTTAAGGCATACTCAAAATGTCGAGCCATCAGGACCCTCTTCTTCACCTCCTTTTTCATACTCTTTCCTTCTTTCGTGGATGATGTCGACGTTCTTGATCCCAAATCTTTTGGCAAGACCTTCAATCCCTCTATATCTTCTTTTGGCAGATTCTTCGAGGTCTTAATCTCTTTTTGAAGAAGAACGTCCTCCGGTGACTCTTCCGTAGTCACCAGCGGAGTCTTCTGGTCAGAAGGATTCAATGAACAGTGGTTGGTGTGCTTTTCGGATGTGGGAGCAAGCGAAGACGGTTGGTCAACAGAAGAAGCTTCCGAAGTAGACAGCTTTGGAGTTACCGCCATGCTCGAAGAGCTACCAGATTCCGTTACTTTGGGCGCCGACTCGAAACCGATCACATCAGAACCCTCATTGATCTTTTGAGGCTTAGCCCATGGAAGGACGTAAAGTTCCTTAACTGCTTCTTGAGCAGCCATCACACAGAGGTCTAAGACAGTAATGACCAAACTCATGTGCGTTAACAAGCGTTGTTATACTCCAAGCTCTCATCACCAACGACTTACGCTTCAAGTCACTACCCGAATAAGTATCGGTATCCCGAGACAGCTTCGCAAGATCCACATCAGGCGCCAGCTCTTCTGTTCTGCAAAGGATCTTGAGAATGGCTATTCGCAGAAAGAAGTAATTGTTAAGTTCCAGAAATGATATGCGATATAACGAGACTCAATTCACCTTCTCGTTCTTTAACTCCAGGAAGATCGATAAGCAATCGCCGAGGAAGTCGCCGAAGGACTTAGAACGAGACAAACAAGACTGATAAATACCATGGCCCATAATTTTGTTCAAGAAGACAGATGACTGTGTCTATTGACATACCTGCTTCATCTAGGTCTTGAGGTCTTTTTTGTTACGACGAATAGCAATGCTCTTTAGTGAACTGTATAAGGAACACCATCACAATTTGACTACAGGACTTACCGGTTGGTAGCACCGATTACCACCAGTCTCGTGTCTTTGTTCAAAGACTGTTTGAAAGGTCAAAATTAACATGTCTTCTGAAGGGGTCAGTTACTTGTCGGATCGAAATGAACTTACAGCAGAGGAGAGTCCATCCATCTCTTGCATAAACTCGGTCAGTACCTGACGTCTTGAGTTATCCCCAGTTCCTGCCGATCCTGTTCGAGTCTTGAGGTGCAAATTTATCGTCACAATTTAAATTCCAGATCAAACCCTATAGGATGAACTGTACATGTGAGCGATACGGCAACACACCTGGAACAAAGCATCTAATTCTGTAGGGTTCAATTTTTAGCACGATGAGTTCAGCAATTTTTCTGGAGTGGCTTTCGTAGATACCATGCAAAAGAACATTACCAACCATCGATGAACACAATGCAAGGAGATAATTTTCGAGCTACTGTGAAGACAGCTTTGACAAGCTCTAATAGATACAAAGAAGACTTTCTAATCAGTCCAAACTGAGTGCCGATAAATTGTGTTTGAAGGTAGATGCTCACTCTCGGCTTCTCCGACATACATGTCCTATATATTGGGAAAAGAGGATAAATTGAATTCAATTGGGATCAACAATTTGTGACGAGAAGACAAACACACCATCACATCAGATGGCTGAATGGACATCATTCGCGCCCCGCTTGCTTTTGCCAAAGCCCTGACAAGCAAAGTCTTTCCAGTTCCAGGCGGGCCGAACAAGAGAGCTCCGGAAGAGGAATGGTTTTTCAAGACTTCAGATCAAAATATAAGACAGAGTTGATTCTATCAGTTTCCCACAACTCTCAGCTATATATGATCTCATCATAAACAAAAGACTTTGGTCGACTTACTTCCGGTGCTGAAAGCTTCCGGGAAAAGGAGAGGTAAAGAGACTACACTTCTAAGATAGATAACACCAGCTCAAATTAGTTTCGAAAGCTTTGTAGTCAGTTGAGATAAAAGCCTCAAAGAGAAGTACATACCTTATAGCATCGATGGTCTTTTCCGGCAGGTGTACATCATCGAACGTTTCTTTTACCATCTTTGGGTCAACAATAGTTGGCAGAATTCTTTTCTCGTACTTATTCAACGATGAATCCCTCTTGAGTGCTTCAATCACGAAGTCCTTTCCATCCTTCACATCCTTCACATCTTGTACTTCTCCTAAGCCATCCGTGGGCGACTTCGAATTTGCCTTTGACCCATTTAGCGTTTCGTCGGCATCTTCAACTTCTTTGACTGACTTAACACTTCCATGTCGGGTCTCATTCTCAATAGCATTGTCCGTGACCTCTTTGATTCCGTACCGAGGGGTTGCTTCTTTTCCTGTCGGAAAGTAGTAGAGATACTCATCAAGACTGGACGTTTGATGAGTAGCAACTTTATGCATGAATTCTCGGAAGGCTTCCGCCTGACCTTGGTTGTCGGATCGAGCGATCACCGATTTCAGGATGTCCTTCCACCCGTAAGTCAGCTCACTCAAGGACGGTCGATCTTCGTTTGATGGTCGGTGAGATGCATTGGATTCAGAACGTTTAGGTGAAGCCGGCTTGGTTGATGATCGCTGCTTGAGAGACTTATGATCGATAGCCGCCCCAGCCGCGATACCTGAATAGGCGATGATGTTGTCCCAAGGAAGAATAGTTTGCTTGGTCTGTTTGATAAACCGGTTTATGAATTTGACTGCATTTGCCGCTCGCTCTTGAAATGCCAGCGCCGGGGGTTGAAAAAGATGGTGAGGGGTATGGATGAGGTCCTCTTGAATAGAGTCTTTGCTTGCAAACAGATCGGCCATCGGTTGAAGCTCCTCAATGCTTCCTGTGAGGCTCGCTTTCGAAGCAACGGCGCCTAGCTTGAAGAGGATCTCGTTGATTTTGAAACGGGTGCTTTCTCGTTGGTGTGTCTCCCTTTGAGGATTCATCTTTGTCGGCAAGACATTCACAACCCTCCAGACCCCATGTTTTGACTTCCCCCTACCCTTCTTCGAACCAAGCTTTCGGCCTCGCTCATCAGATGGGAAAAAAGGGCTGTCACCGCCTAGACCATTGAGCCCAGACAGATTGATTCGGAAAGCGACCCCTTCTTCAGGAAGTCTATCCATCCCAGGAAACAATGGGAACCCAATCGGGGCTAATGGGGTAGTTGAAGAGGATGGATCGACAAACCCAGGAATCAAGTCTCCCCAGGCTCCAATAGTAACTTTCTCCATTCTTTTTTGCAAGACTGCCGTCCGAAGCCCTTCTTGCTCTCCCTCCGGCACGACGTTCGTAATTTGATCGCGCGACATGTTCAATCGTTGAATCGGGGTCTCTCGCGGATATTCTTCAAACTCCTCTGGTGGATGGGGCCATGGATTCGAAGGCCTTTTGCTTGGGACAGAATTTAATACCGATGGGCCCAAACTGAGCACGATCGTGGCTGGTGCTGTATCATTTCTAAAAGAATGAACGGCATCAGCCAGAGCATGAAACCACGACAACCGTTGGTCCTTTGAATTCATCGTCCCGCCAAAGTCATAAGTGTTTCTAAGTATTTCTGCGTTCTGGATACATATTATTCGAGGCTTCACCAGCTCTTTAGCAGATATTTTAGGGTCTACATTCGGCGATTTGGAAACTCGAGACCGGACCAGTGACTCGAACAGTAACCGAACTGCTTGAGGTAGCTCAAGAACAGAATACGAAGGAAAGGAACTGGTTGGGGAGACTATCATGTCGGCCGATTGTGATCGAGAACCCGAGAGAGAGAGCTCGCTTGAGGCGACACCTAAGTCACCTACCGGATCACACGACGGCACTTTTGGTTCAAATCGAGCCGTCTGGGAAGAAACCCCATATTCTTCATCTTCTAGGTGCGACCGGAGGGTATCTAGGTCAACTTCTGTATGCATAGAGTCTCTCGATACCGTTGATGGAGGTGGAGCCGGAGGACTGGCACTCATCATCTTGAATGGGTTGCTATCCAAAGGTATGATGGCCGTTCCTGCCCCTAAGCCATCGCCATAACCTTCGGAACATAGATCGATGGCATCAAGAAAGACAACTTCGGCTTCGATCTGAGCGGCTACCTCTTCCACCGCTGCAGTTACCACATAGCCACCTCCATCGATTGGGCAGTAGCAGCCTATGACAGGCTCAACCCGGCCTTCTTCTGGATCAGCAGAATTTTGCTGAGCACAGTACATAGATTCCAAGATAGCTGCTTTGAGAACCGAGAGATTGGCGTGGGTTGGAATGGCATCATAAGCGATACTGATGTGTTTGGGCACCTTCGAAAGATTTATCGTCAGAGGTTCGTCCTCCGAGACGGGTGCGTAGCATTCCGGCATGAAATCTGGATCGGAAGAGTATCGGCCTTCAAGTGTTCTGCTTGAAGGAGCTGTCACATAAACATGAGGATTGTAGCCTTTCAGCGACAAGCTCAGACTTTTGCTGAGTGAGAAGCCCAACGAGCTTGTCATAGAGAGGAGCCTTTTGGTCGAGTTTGCTGATGACCGCGAAGGGTTGTTTTTAGGTTTCGAAGGAGCTGAGGACTTGGTTATATTCGTCCGAGGGAAGGCCATCAAAGGTGATTTCGAAAAGAGTTTTCTGGAAGCAGCAAACTGCGACTGACTCTGGGCCAGTATCGTCCGACGGGAAAGGCGATAGGGCAGCATAGCTAGATCTCAAGTCGAGTTAGATGGACAGATGAAGATCGGCCTCAGCAAGGAATCCTATGAAGAGAGAGGTATCAAACAGAGTAATCTCTCTTTTGGCTTGCTCACTTGGTGAAACCAAACTAGGTACGTACCTGATGCAGAAGGATTTGTGTTTGCGAGAAGACCTCTGCCAAATCAGTATGTATCGAAGAACGAACTTAGGAAGAGAAGAACACAGAGAGAGTCTCGAGGGAAGGAATCAAGAGGGATGAAGATGCCCAAACGATCGATTCAGTAGAGTTGTAATCCAGGGTTTCAGAAAGACTATCGGACCGGGATCTGATGAGATGTGACTCAAGCTCAACGTCAGAAAGTTGAACACCAAACGGAGACGCCAAACAACATCATGCTTCTGGAAAGACACTGAGATATATCTACTTTGTATAATTTCCGTGATCGAGCTTATACGTTGGTTTTGACGAAGTGTGGCCGGTCCGTTGAAGGATGTTGAAAGAAGTAGTAAACTGATTACAGCGACGAGATCGGAGTGTCGTTAATATCTCGTGGGAGTATTAACTGAGTCATCAACATTGGTACATCACCTTATATGCTTTCATTGTTCCAACACCCGTTTCAATCAAGGACTGTATTCTATCGATAACGATATGATGAGATATCGTGCTCACCATGCATGACGTCCAAAGAGATATCGCACATTGAAGACCCAGCAGAAGTGTTGTAAAAGATAAATTGGGTGCATTCGTCAAATTATAACATACAGATCAAAGTCAAGTTAAGCTACAAGAGAATGAATCGCAAGTAAGATGGAGTTTTCAAAGAGAAGAGCAGATAACCCTGATAAATTCAAGAGAGCTGCGAAGAAAGGAGAACTGAAACAAGGAATCCAATCGGGAAAGAATCTTGCAGGTTTAGAAACATCACACAGAACAAGCATCAACCCCGAATATCGAAAGAGAACAAGATGAATGACAACGATAGGGCAGATACTGCCAACTGTAGAGAAGGACGATGGGGAAAGGAAACTCTGACACACACACATATATATATTATCAAAAATGAAACGCTAGCAAGAGAACAGAGATAAGAAGATGCAGCCCTCCCAATATTGCTCAAGATGAATCTCGGGTTTCAAAGAAACCACTATCGTTTTCGTTCATCCTCACTCTCATCTTCTTCCTCGATTTACCTATTAGAGAAGGTTCAACCACCTCTCGTTCATTGTCGTCGTCATCATCTGACTCCTCTCCATTTTCCTTCTTCCTCTCTCTTTTGACTCCAGGTTTAACCTCGCTCATTTTCACATCACCAAACACCGGGTCGCCTCGCCCATTTGCTGCCGCTACCGTGGCAAGCATCGATTTTCCTACTGCCCAACTTCCTCTGCGCTTTTTTCCACTCTCTAGGAACAAGACTCCTCCAACACCGCTCCCTGCTCCGCCGGGTGTTGCGTTGAACTTGATGCCAGGACCTCCGCCACCGCCGATACCACCACTCGCTTCCTCTGGGGTTCCAAACCCAGCGCCGACGTCCCAAGTGCCAAATCCTGCGGGAGTGGCAGGTGCGAGACCCAAAGATCGCGTCAAGCTAAGTGATTGCGGTGACGAAAACTGATGGCCAGAAGGTGGGGACGACGTCCCAAACGGGACGGATTTCGACGTCGAAGACATCGCTCGGAGAGAGGAGGATGAATCGGCCATTGATGGACCACCGAGTCTGATGGAAGACTTGACCGAGCCCGGTGTGGGCCTAAATGGCGTCCTAGTAGACGAAAGTGAAGGAGTGTATACTAGGGTGGTCGAGGATGAAGACGACTTGTAAGGGGTAGGGAAGATAGTAGGTAGTGTGACAGAACCGCCCAAAGAGTGGATCAATGGTGTGGTCGCCGTGATTGATCTTCTAGGAGGTGCCTGGGGTAGAGCAAACACAGGTTCCTTGACGACTTGTTCACCTAACTTTCGTTTCAATGTATTGACCCTATGAGATCGAGGCGTCGAAACATTGCTTGCCGGGTGAGGTGGGCTAGAAAGGTAGCCGCGGAATCGAAACTCATCCGACCGATCAGACAGACCCTCTTCGTCTTCGCCTTCAGCATCACTGTCACCTGTTGGATCAAGACGTTCTCGTTCCCTGGTTCCACTAGGTCGTCCATCAAGATCCTCTTCGTCAAGGTCCTTAGAATCTAACCACGCAGGCTTGACGACGACGACCCTACTCAGACTGGTAGACCGAATCGAAGGCGTCGGCGTGCCGATTACTCCGAACGGAGCCCGTGGCTCGGCAGGACCTGCGCGCTCCAGTTCTCTGCTAGGATTCAGCGCTGTCTGAGGGAGGCTGACAGGGGATGATAGATCGTGGTGTCTGTTTGGCCGGTGAGATGCTTGAATGGTTCGGGATTGAGATGCGGGGGATTCGGACACTGGCGACGCCCGGCTGCCCACCTGGGGCCGAAGGGAAAGCGAATAAGCTCCAGACAAATGAGGCGTGCTATGTGAAGTTTTGCTAGACAAAGGAACGGGTGCGAGGATATCATCGGTCAAAGGCTCTGGAGGATGGCGTGAGAGAGACCTAGATCGGGTCACAGACGGTCGACTGGATGAGACTGAAGGAGATTGAGGGTCTAAAGATCCTCCAGATGTTGATCTCTTCAAAGCAAACGGATTGTTGTGCAGACGATGTGGGTGTTGGGTAGGGAGAAATGAGTCGTTTGACTCGGATGAACGTTTTTCCGGTTCTTGTCCCCACGGTAGACCCTCGCTTTCCTCTCTGCCCCCTTGCGCCTCATGCCCTCGCGTCTGACCGTCCATCCTGTGTCGGTCGTCACGTGGTTCCCTATCGATCCGATCCACCCCATGTCCGTTCCTGTTGGTCCTTTCCGTCGACTCATCAAACTTGATAGGTGAGCTACCGGTCTTGAGCTGTAACAATAACTCGGCCGCCCCGTCTTCAACGCCTCCCGTCTCGGCCCATGAGTTTTTGTAACTCCATCCAGCAACATGCGAGGACTCTCCCGAAGAAGAATTTGCCCATGGGTTCGCTCCTCCAGTGTTTCTAGTACTAGAGTCTCCGGATTCGGCTGCTGTTGGTCTAGATATGTATGATGGTCTTTCAGGCGAAGCTGCGGCCGAGGCAGGTCTGACAACCAGGTCGTATCCATTTGTCCCAGTCTTGGCAGGAAATTCCAACGCCTTCGCTAAGAGTGGTACCGAACTCTGACGGATGATCGGTGCAGGCGCCGTCAGACGGGAGCCGTAATGCTGAGGATGGGGGTGTACAAGCGGAACGTTTCCTGAAGAAGGTTGTTCAACAGAAGGCGGCTGATGGTGATAACTGAAAGTATCTTCTGAAGTTGGATATGACTGAGCAGACACGATAGAAGAAGACGGCGGGTTCATACGGGAGGAAGGCGGATATGATGAATACGGATCTGTTGCGGATGCCACGTTGATCTGTCGTTCTGTATGATGGGGATGATTGTCATAGTGGGTCGACAGAGTTACTTGATGAGGTGGGTTGCTTAACTGAGAAGAAGGTTGTCCGTAGGTCGTTTGGAAAGCGGGATGATGGGGATAGAACGTGGCGAAACCGGGGGAGGGATTGTGCCACACCCTTTGTTGATGGAGTTGCTGATGATCAGACAGCTGAATAGAGGGATCATACGAGGATTGTTGTTGCGACGAGGAGGAGGAGGATTGGGTGAACATCTGCTGAGAAGTATATTGTGGTTGCTGCTGTTGTTGCTGATCAACAGAATCTCTTGAAAAGCTTGAAGAAGGTTGTTGGGACACAAAACTCTGTTGAAAGATCTGTTGTTGCCAAGAGGAATCATTCGAGTCGGGATAGGATATGTTTTGTTGAAAGCCGGATCCGGGTCCGTTGGAGATATCACCATTAGGATAGTACCCTGTTTGGACTGGACTCCAACTTTGGGCGGATGGATACGGTTGAGAGTGAGCGTTAGAATAGGGATACGATTGCTGAGCTCCTCCAAACGCGTTCTTCTCCGTTAACACGGTCCGTGTCGAGGTCTGGTTCCTCCGAAGCTCTGCATCATCTCCAAGCGCATCGAGCGACGCTCCTCGCCCTTTACCTTTCCCAAGCCCTCGAGAGTACTTTTGCTCGTAGGGATCAGGATAATCACCCCCGGAAGTCGGAAGATAGTTGTACGATGAGTTCCCGTCTGCGAGATCGCGAGAAGTTTCGTCAGAGTCGTATTCGTCATAGCCAATGTCCGAACCTGACGCTTGTGAGTCAAAATCGGAAGAGAGAGCTGCCCCTTCTTTAACGGATGGTAACCTAGAACGAGCTTCGGCACTAGAGATAAAAGAACAACCGTTAGAAAATGATCCGATAGAGTGCACAGCGATCTAGGAAGGTATACCGACCGTTTCCGTTTTGCCCAGCGTCTTTTGCTAGCTAATGACCTTGCTCTCCTCTCTTCATCCGTCTTGGGTCGTCGATCGTCAACTATATGTTTAACAAAAAGAAGAAGCCAACATCACTTGGTAAATTTGGAAAAGGAAAAAAAAAACATTCTTTCTGGCTCGGATCGATCAAGCAAAGGCAAGGCAAAATACCTTTATCCCATCTAGTTCTCCGAGGTTGTGCCGATAGCGGGATCTTGTGCTTGTCTGACAAGTGACGCCTCCATATTGAGCCTGTTGTTTTGTGAGTACGAATTGACCAAGCTTCCTTCTAGTTAGGACTCGTCGGATTTGTCTGATGTACATGATGCATTAGCAAAGCCTGAGAGACTGAAGAACTCACGGGCATGCTTTCCAGTGTATATCTTGTCACAAACAAAACATTCGTATTCCCCTCCTTCCTTACCTGCACTCGGATTAAAGTCGAACCACCTCCCCTGTTTACCTCTTACGAGTTGTCTACCAGAGCCCTCTTCAATCCGGAACTCAAGATCAAACTCGGTTCCGTCCGCCATGACGCCCTTCTCAATGGTGGTAAGCTCTATGTTGGATTTTGACAGTTTCCTAGACATCTTTGGCTTCAAGTGCTTTGAGCTTTTCGATCCGAAGGCTCCCGAAGAGGATTTCGACGAGCCTGACGAACGAGGTTTGCCGTCGGACGCAATGGATGTGGGATGAAGAAAGCCGGAGATGGGTGGTGAGACTGACGTTTTCATCTGAATGGAACCTGATGCTACCGCTGGTGATGATATCGATTGTAGGTTTGACGATGATGAGTTCATAGAAACAGTTGAGAGATGTGATTGGACAGGATAGACTGAGGGTGTGGATGGGTCTGGCCTCAAAGCTGTCGAGTCGGGCTGATGACTTGGAGGAAGAGGTGAGATAGACGATCGGGTCCGAGGAGGCATGTTCGAATCAAAGAGAAGAGAAGATCGGATGGACCGAAAGGACTATATACGAGAAGGATAATTCGGAGAGAACGGTTTGCATTCGTTTTAGATCGTTCGCATCGAGATATCTTTTCTGGTAAGAGTACAGAGAGAACGAGACAGAGAGTGTAAGAAGGTGAGTTGAGCAGGTAGAGACAATCGTTGTTTAGCAGAATGAAGAGTAAACAAGAAGAGGTGAAAACAACAAGGAATTTCTCTTTATTTTTTATTCTTTTTCATCTCTTCCTTATTACGTCTTGCCTAGTCTTGATTTAATTATTTTCCTAATGTCTATCGTTTGCCTTGTTATACCCGGTCTAGCTGCAAGCTCACTCACTGCATGCGCTTACGAGCATCTCCCATGTACAGCGTGTTGAACTCACCATTCTTTCAAGTATCCAGAGTGTTTTCTTTTGGTGTAGTGCATCAGCTTCGTGGGCCGTTTGGAACATACTCAACAACACATCTTCTCTCTCACTCTCTCCCGTTTTCCTTCTCTCCATCGGGTGATTGAAAAAAGGGGACGCGCGCGACGCGTGTCAATTTAATGAGACGCGTCCATTTCGTCATCTCGCATAGATTATAAGCACTCTGATTCCAGATCAACTTACAATCTCACTATTGGTCGAACGCCCAACGATCAGTCCATCGTAGTATGATGTCTAACCCAATCTCCTCAGCACGACGCCTCCTTCCTTCAAGATCTTTGCGCTGACCTCGTCCATCGCGTACGCCAGATTATAGACCACCTCGGACACTCCAGACTGGACGATCTTGATTGCACAGTTCAAACACGGACATCTGTTCGTACATATATACATCAATCAAGTCAAGCCGCCAGGCTCCTGTTAGCGTGACAGTAGAGGAAAACACAAGAAAAGAAGACACGGCTGACGTGTTGCAGTACAAGATCGAGGATGATCCGACTCGTTCCCTCCCTGCTTCCATCAATGCGTTTTCCTCCGCATGCAAGCAGAGACACATGTTTACTTTTTCAAAGACCAGAATTAAAACCAAAAGGTCATAGGCACACATCAAAACTGGATCAGAGTAAAAATAGAGCAAAGGCCACGAGTAAGAAACATACAGGCGCCTCCTCGCTCTTCGCCTTTGTTGCACCGAGCACATCCTCCCTGGTTACAATTTGTCATCCCACGGGGCGTACCGTTGTATCCCGTGGACACAATACGTTTGTCGCCTATCAAACAGAAAGAAAGGAGAGCCGAGTGTACCCAAAAAAGAGACTTTTTAGAAGCTCGAAGAGAAGACGTCAAACAAGATCAGCGTCTGCAGATACGCACGGACAAGGATACATCCTACTCGTCGCTTCATACAATTCGATCGAAGTGAAGCCAATGAAGCT
>MVAH01000113.1:0-58541 GCA_014825575.1 Phaffia australis
TATATATATATATATATATATGTGTGTGTGTGTGTGTGTGTATTGATCAATATCTCTTTTGCTTGCTTTCAGACTTGGTGGAACGGAGATGTAAACGCGTCGCGCAACATGCTACACCTCGTCCTTCACCAGAGAAAGAATCATGGGTGAAAAGAATGCTGGGATTTGATTATGCTGCTGCTGAGGTCAAGGTTGATTATGGCAGAGGTTATGGCTGGCTCAATGTAAACACGTGACTCATGACCCATGGGTGTCTGGTAGTTTGTGATTTGTGAGTCCTTAGTCTTCTAGAACCACATTTCGATGATCATCAGCAGCTGAGGTTTGCTGGAAAGCGTTTATTGTTGCTCCACAGCATCGTTTGATAGCAGCCAGAGCTACGTTGCTAGTCATCTAATATTGCATATAGCTGATTAGCTGAGTTCTCGTAATTGCAGAGACAAAAGTTGTACTCCACAATGAGATAGAATGAAACAAGGATGACACAGAATAGGTTGGACAAGAGAAACAAATGATTAGAAAATTGTAAAGATGGAGCATAAGTTCCTACATCAACCCAGCGGCAGCGGCAGCTTCTAAAGCCTTTGCGTTGATCTCCTGATAACCTCTCAGTCGAATCCTTTTATCAACGAATCACGAGAATAGAGAGAGGTCAGAATAAGAGACAAAAGACACAGCAGATTACAGAGTGAAAAAGGAAAGAAAACATACAGATTTCGCTGAAGCATAGCAATGGTGAGTTTTCCCACGGCAGGGATATATATGCTAGCCTGATAAAACCAAAATATCAAGTAATTAGGCTGATAAGAAAAGAGTATACAAAATGTATTGCGGAATCTACCTTGTTCAACACATCCATGTCGAAGTTCTTCTCCCCAGCGATGTCGACACAAACAACTCCGTCCTTCAACCACCCGGTCTGAACTTTGAACTTTCCACCCGGCACTGCACTGATTACCACATCACTCATCGCGAGCGCCGCCTGTAGTGTCAAATCCGTAGGGGTGGTCACATGGGAGGGCTTGTATTTGAACGGAGATGAACCCTGATCGGTGGTCGTCGAGGGAGTGGCGGGGGTTGAAGGTCGTTTGGAGAACTCAAGGATACCGTTGATATCTGCCGAGAGAACTCGAGCTCCATCATTTGCTAGATTATGATTGGGTTGCAACTAGACTTTAGTTTGCATTACCAAGTAGAGCGACAGATAAGTGTTCGAGGTACCAACCGAGTAAAGCAGCCAACGGTCGTCCAACCACTTCCGATCGGTTGATCACGGTGATGGTGCGACCTCTAGCCCTATCTCCATAAGGTAAGAGAGGGTTGTAAATGTTTGTATACTCCAGCGTCTTGACCTGATAGGGCGGAGATGAGAAAGAGAGTCAAGATGGGTTTTTCATGTTAGACATGAAACTGTTTGAGACAGGCGCAAAGAACGTACGATAGCCAAGGGTGTACAGGGAAGAATGGACTTGAGAAGACCGGCAGGAGGAGTGTCGAGGGAATTGCTCGTAGCTGGTGAGGCAAGGAACTTCTTAGTGGGCTTGAAGGTAAGAGGAGAGATATATCGGATGCTTCGGAAGCATATGCAGATAGGAGTATAAGCACTTCATAATTGTGAAAAGAAATTAGTGACGTATGGATTCGAGCTTACTTATGGTATAGGTTGAACACAAACTGGTGGTTCAGACCCTCAACGTCCTTGAGAGGAGAGACCACCTGTTGAAGATACTGATCCTCTACGTGAAATAAGGATTAGAAAGCAATAAAATACAAAAAAAACACAAGATAATAAATCAAGAACAGGGAGAAGCGAATAAGTCATTTCCGAGATCTTTAGTCTGAACTCATGAGGGTAAAGACTAGCGTACGGGTTCCTCCGAAGATAGGGTAGTAAACCTGATGAATATGAATGAACGTGTTAACAGACTTTGAAAAATAACACATGTAGGCTGAGCGTTCAACCGAATTCAAAACTCACCATGACACCTCCGACATCGTCATCGTTGTTGGCGGAGACGATGGCCTCTTCTACGCCTTCGCCGGCAACGACAGAGGAATCGACAGCTTGACCAACGAGTCGAAGCTCAAATGTGATACCCAATGCTTCACACGATCGTTTTGTGAACTGTTTGAGCAGGCGAAAATGTACATACACACACACATCAAAAACCAAATACTACGTGGAATACTATCAAAACTGAGTCGAAGACTGACTTCAGCATAGGTCTTTGCGTCTTCTTTCGCTGTTCCGAGGATACCAACGAGTTTCAGCTGACCGCCGTCAGTTTTGATCTGCTCAATAGCAGTAGTGAGCTCCTTCTTGAACGGTGGGTACATCTTGACCGCAGTGAGGGTGATACCTTGTCCTTCCATGATGGCTAGATAATTTCAGGAAACGTTTCGGATGAAATTGTGAACAAGATATGTTTCGATATGTTGGCGCGCTCAAGGAAGGATGCGTTGAGCAAGAAAAAATAAAATTGGGCCAGAAATTCGAGCTACTGCGCATTTCCAGACTGTATATTTTCCTTGGCTAAACAACTGTACTCGGCTGTTTCGTAACGTTTTGTGAATGTTCCTTCGGTAGTGAATGAACGTGTATAGCGCTCGATGACTAGATGGATAGGTATGGGATCGACAAAAAGACTTGTACAAAGGAGAGGGGTAAGAAGAGTTGAAAGCAGACTGATTCACAGAATTCTTAGCAGAATCAAGAAAGCCTATTGTGATAACCGCATGAGCCAGAAAGAACGATATCTTCCAGACCTAATCTCACAAGCACCTCCTTCTTATCAAGACCTTGTTGCTCTACCTTGGCTCTGTGCAAAGATTGATGCTATTACGATTGTTAGGACAAGATTTTGCTAATACCGTTGAACGTTGACTATTACTAATGTGGGAGACGATAACGTGACCCAGAAGCTGTACAAAGCCGTGTCAACCGTGCCATCCCACGTGCCGCCAATGATAATAGGCGGTTTTCATTACATTTTTTTTTTCATTCTCTTTTCTTGTTTCCTTAAGGATACTTTCACTCCCTCCTCCCCAACCCACTCACCACACCCTCCTTCCTCCCTCTCCTACTCCGTTTCTTTCTCCCTCCCTCCTCTCCTCCTTCTCTTCTCCTCCTCCCTTCCTCTCCCTTTTTTCTCCGGTCCAAAACCACCCGTTCCTTCCCCTTCAGTTTTCAGGTTTCATTCAACGATGTCCGATTCCGTTATTCCCGAGATCCTTGTTGCCCTATCGGCTGCAAAGGATGCTACTCAGGCCAAGGGTAAAGGTTAGTCTGGATTCTTTTTGTTTTAGCGATCAATTTCTTTCGCATTTTTCTTTTGAGCCTGAGCAGTCTTCGTGTGAGGCGTGCCTAAAGTGACGTGGCGAGAGGTCACAAACGATTTATAGGCGTTGGCCGAGGCGTAAAGAAAAACAAAGAGTGGAAAATTGAAGACATATAAAAAAATTGACAAGTATTTTTTCAATTACCTATACTAACTTTCAACATTTTCGTCACCCATAGCCGACGAGCTTTCTCTCGCCATCAAGAGGTCCAACATTGAAACTCTTTCCACCTATGACGTTCTTCCTACCATCCAGAGGTGGGCTACCTCCAAGAATGCTGCTGAGCGAGAAGTTGCTCCAGTTGCGTTCGCCCGGTTGATCGTCAACCTTGGCGTCGGTTCCGAGCCTGTGTTCATCCCTTACCTTTCTACCCTGTTCAACTTGCTCATGGAGAAGACGGCCGCCGTTAGAACTTCTGCCCAGTCCGCACTTAACGCATTCATCAAGCTTTGCCCTCCCGAGTCGATTCGGCAGGTCATGGCGACCCTTAGAGTGTGCCTTGAGGAGGTCAAGGGATGGAAGGGTCAGATTGGTGTGCTTAAGGCTATGGAAACCCTAGTCAAGGAAGAGTCTCAAGAGCAGGTTGCTGCTGAATTGGGAGCTACTATCCCTCTGGTTGAGCATGCCATGCACGACACTAAGACCGAGGTTGGTTGATTTTTCTGATCTCATAACATTGATGTTTAACATCTAACTCACGTTTGTTCATCTGTTCATTCGTAGGTCGCAACCGCTGCTCGAAAGTGTGGACGAGCCCTTACTGGAACGCTTTACAACCCCGACTTGAAGCCTCATTTGGATAAGTTGGTTGATGCTATGGCTTCCCCCACCGCCGTTCCCTCTACTATCAAAGCTCTGTCATCCACCACCTTTGTTTCCGAGGTTACTGCGCCCGTATTGGCTGTTTTGGTCCCGCTTCTCATCCGAGCTCTCAAAGAGCGATCAACCGATACCACCCGAATGACCTGTATCGTTATCTCCAACTTGGTCAAGCTTGTTCGAGACCCCAAGGTCGCCGCCACCTACCTGTCCGTCTTGGTTCCTGGTGTCAACAACGTCGCAGAGGGTGCTGCCTTCCCTGAGGTTTGTTCATCTTCCCTGTGCAGATGTCTGTTTCAAGAAACTAATTGCTCTGTTTTTACTATCCAATATAGCTCCGAGCTTTCGGAAAGACCGCCCAGGAGACTTTGGCTAACGCTGGTGCCTCCATTGACGCTGTCCTTCCTGCCCTTCGAGACGTCAAGGCGTCCACCATCTTGGCTCTCAACACTCTCCTTCCTGTTTTGCCCATTGCCAACCTTCCTACCTCGATCACCGAGCTTCCTCTCGTCAAGTATCTGCCCAACGACCTAATCAAGGCTACCATCTTGGAGTATGCCGGTGGTATCCTTGCTGATTTGGCCGACGAGCGACTGTTCGATAAGTCCCTTTGGGAAGAGCGAGCGCTCGGAAACTACCTGAGGTTCTTTGTTGGTGGAAAGGAGGATGGCCGACAGGTTGCTAACCAGGTCCTTGATGTCTTCATCGAGGCCGATAAGGTGAGTTCTACGCGACTATAACATATCATAATACTTAGGCCTACTGTATCAGTCCTCCAGACTGCTGACTTCCGTCTATCGCATCCTTTCCGTTCTTGCAGAAACGGTTTGCCCCCGATGAGGAGGATGATGGTACCCAAGGAGAGCTTCTCTGCAACATCATGTTCTCACTCGCCTACGGTGGTCTTCTTTTGCTGAACCACACCAACTTGAAGCTCTACCGAGGACACCGATATGGTATCTGTGCTGGTAACGGAAAGGGCAAATCCACCTTAATGAAGGCCATTCGAGATGGCAAGGTCGAGGGTTTCCCTCCCCAGGATCAATTGCGAACAATCATGGTTGAGCATGCTCTTCAGGGAGAGGACACCGGAAGTTCGATCATCAACTTTATCGCTTCTGACACTAACCTTGTCTCCACTCCCCGGGAGAAGATTGCCGCTGCCCTTCTCGAAGTCGGATTCTCCGAGGAGAAGCAGGGCGACCCTGTCGGCTCCCTTTCTGGAGGATGGAAAATGAAGCTTGAGCTTGCCCGAGCTATGCTCATTGGAGCCGATATTTTGTTGCTCGATGAGCCTACTAACCATTTGGGTATGTGCTTTTCTTCGTTAAACGCTTTGGATGTACGAGTGGCCCTGATGTAATTGTACTTGCTTTATATAGATGTTGGATCGGTTGCCTGGCTGGAGAAGTACCTTTGCTCTCAGACCCAGATCACTTGTTTGATCGTCTCCCATGATTCTGGTTTCTTGGACAACGTCTGCACCGATATCGTGCGTCTTCCCCTAATCATGGTTTTTTTTTGCTGTCTTGGAAACTAATCTGTTAATGCTTCCTCTCTTGCCCCGATGGTCAGATGCACTACGAGAGCAAGAAGTTGGCCTACTACAAGGGTAATCTCTCCAAATTCGTCGAGCGAGTTCCTGAGGCTAGGTCTTACTACACCCTGGCGGCAACCTCGATCAAGTTCACGTTCCCCCCGCCAGGATCGCTGATGGGAGTTAGGTCAAACACTCGATCGATCATGAAGGTCTCTCACTGTACATTCACCTACCCGGGTGCCGCTCGACCATCGTTGCATGATGTGTCTTGCGCTTTGACTCTGTCTTCCCGAGTGGGTATCCTTGGACCGAACGGAGCTGGAAAGTCTACTTTGATCAAGTTGTTGACGGGAGAAACAATTCCTCAAGAAGGAAAGGTTGAGAAGCACCCTGCGCTCCGAGTCGGATACGTTGCCCAGCACGCTTTCCATCATTTGGAGCAGCACTTGGAAAAGACCCCGGTCGCATACATCCAGTGGCGTTTCCAAGACGGACACGATCGTGAGGTGTTGGAGAAGGCCACTCGAGTTCTTTCCGAGGAGGACAAACTACAGATGGAGAAGCCAATGGTTGGCAAGAATGGGGAGGAGCGAAAGATCGAGTTGTTGCTCGGTCGACAGAAGCTCAAGAAGACTTTCCAGTACGAGGTCAAGTGGCGAGGATTGAGCCACAAGTCTAACACCTGGGTCGGCCGAATGGAGCTCATTGAGGCCGGTTTTGGAAAGATTGTTCAGCAGTTCGATGATATTGAGTCTTCCCGAGAGGGAGCCGGTTCTCGAGATAACGCGGCTCACTTGATCAAGAAGCATCTCGAGGACGTCGGTCTTGAGGGTGACCACGCAATGTACTCTGAAATCAGCGGTCTTTCCGGTGGTCAGAAGGTCAAGGTGGTCATTGCTGCTACGTTGTGGAACAACCCACAGGTGTTGATCTTGGATGAGCCTACCAACTTTTTGGACAGAGAGGCACTTGGTGGACTTTCCGTCGCCATCAGAGATTGGGGAGGTGCGGTCTGCATCATCTCCCACAACATGGAGTTCGTCAACGCTCTCTGCCCTGAGATCTGGCACGTTGATGCTGGTCGATTAACCCAGCAAGGAAAAGTGGCTTTGGTCGAGGATGCTTTCGCGGACGGTGCGTCCGCTGCTTCCTCTGCTGTACCATCCCGATTGGCTTCCAGGGCCAGCTCTAAGCCGAGTTCAGTCGCTACGACGCCTGCTGGAAGTGATGCCGAGGGCAACGGAGAGATTCCGGCTGCTCCCAGGATCAAGAAGAAGAAGATGACGAGAAACGACGTCAAGGCTCAGCAAGTCAGACGGGCTCAGCGAAAGCTCAACTGGTTGACATACGGTGGAGAGCGAGAGCCTGATACCGACGACGAGTAAATTTTTTCCTCTACTTTGACTACAACAAAAGAATCTCCCGAATTTTGTTCATCTATCATTCTTCTTCTACAACTCTTTTCCCATCTCTACATCTCTTGAACTACCTACTTTTATCCCTATAAATCTCCGCGGCTTGTCTCTTGTATCCAGTGTGTTGCATCCCCTTCCGTACCGAAACGGCCTCTTCTCTCTTTCTTTTTGTTTCACCTTAGACTTTCTCTTTCCCTTTCTCTTTTTGGTCTATATTCTTTCTCAATTACTCTCTTTTCCTATTTCTTCTGTTCTCTTTGTGTCTACTAGTAGTGATCATTCATCAGTCGACCAAGCAACGGAATAGAAGAAAGGATTGATACAAACCGAGAGATATGCGACAGGAGTATACTGGAAGTTTCTTATTTCTTGGACAACATGAACTTTGGAAAGATAGATTGAAGGACGTATGTACACTCCGGGTATCGTCATCTATTCCTTTGGAGGCATGCGTATGGGGACCCCTCTCGGGCATTCTTGCCTGCATGGCTGAGAAGCAGAGGCGGAAGAGAGAGATATGCGTGGTCCCATTGACTTATAAAAAGAAAGAAAAAAGAGCTGAAAAGTGGGGAAGGACAAAACATGGTCAACCTTCTCGATCGTGTCGAGAGCGGCGGGACGAGGATAGCTGCAAAACAAGGGTGACAGGCACAAAGGAAAAAGTAAAACATGATGCCGAACCAGGATATCGGAGAAGGCAAAAAGGCTAATATATCTTTGATTGAATGTTAGGTCTAACGGACTCCAGTCCGGCAACTTTTCATCGGTTATCGTCAATTTTCTCATCTTTTCCACCTTGTTTTCTTATATTGGACCACCAGCGCCTATTTGGTCGAACTTGGTACAACAAACAAAAAGTATGACGGACTGTTTTCGAGAAAGAGAGAAAAAATCAACAGAAAAGCGATAGGATGGAAGATCTTAAGCACGACCAAATACAAATACAATCAAGTGAGTTTGCTTGGATGAAACAGGATCGTGTTGAAAACTCGAGGCACATCCTTGTTTTGTTGTCCGTCCTACGATCAACCTCACTGTTCCTGCAATATCCCGTGTGAGTCGAGTATGTTAGGAAGCGTAGCGAAAGCTGATTGAAGAAGTCAGAGCGAAGGATCGGCAGTTTTGGAAGGCAAGAGGCCCCAAAAAAAGAGAAAAGAATCAAAAAGAAGGCGAGACAGAAGAACCTCGGCGGGAACGGATTGACCGGACCAAGTCCGTTGAAAGAATCTCTTGGCTTTCCACATATACTCTTCTTCAACCCAAAGAAGCATATACATAGACATGCACACAGACGCAGAACGTTGAGGGATTTTCTTTTCCCTCTGGTATTGGCTCCCCCACAGATCGGGAGATCACGGACACCCAAAATCTGGCTTTTGATGATGTTGAGAATGAGAATAGTATAATAAGAACAGGGAAACCCATCAATAACTCAAAAATCTCCGATCGAAATTGAAGAAAAGATCGTCGGAAAAACCAAGACCTTAAACAAAGGCGGGGAAGAGGAATTTGGCATGTCATAAATCCCTCGTGAGAATAATTCTGACGATCCTTTTTGCGCCACGAAACGGCCGGTTGGCCTCGGTCGATCATCAGCTGTTGGGCATAAAAGGATATTATTGATGATGATAATAATAACCAGCATGAGGAGGCGACCACTCCGGAAGTAGTTTGACATCAAAGAGGTTCAGCAGTGGTCGTAGAGCCCGCGACATGCAAAGCGCAGCAAGATCATTTTCGCGGAAGCAAAAGCTTGGCTTTTGCATTGATCTCTACCCTTTTTTCGTCCTCTTTAACGGTTTTGTCTTGTTTATCGTTCATTCCCGCGCACTTCGGCCGTCTGGTTTGTTTACGTCAACTCTTTCCTGTTTTCGTTCCTCTCTTTCTTCTTCACTTTTTCCGTTTCGTCTAGCGGTTTCATTCTCTGCTCTCTTTCGCCTTGTTCGCATTTTGGGCCGTGTTTCTTTGCTTGTGTTTACGTCGTCCTCGTTCCTGTACCCGTTTCCTTTGGAGCTGACCTCTAGCTCTCTCTTTCTTTTGCCCTCTGGTCATTGGTCGTAACCTTTGTTTATTCTTCTCGGCCGAGAGTGAAACGAAAGAAGAAAGTAAAATGAGAAAAAGGGAAAGGTATAGAAAAACAAAAGGAAGAAAATTTCACTGGTTGTCACACGCTGCCGTTCGAAGGATTTGTTTTGGATCGCTTACTTTCCCCTCCTTCTACGTCTAACCGCTTCCTCTCCTCATTTCCTTCGCTTGAATCCCGGTCATCGAGTTGATGACGCTGAAAACAGTAAAATGAAAAAAAAGGAAAGCCGGGCATGCTTGGCCGATTGAAGGTCGATCATTATAAAGACTACCTACTATCTTCGACAAGGTCGATCCTGGATTTTTTCTTTTAAAACGAAATTTCTTCGAAGCCAACTTCTGTTCTTCCTTCTCTTGAATTCTGTTCCTGAATCCGTTCCTTATCGTTCCCACTCCTGTCACCTTCATCTTTCTTCCTTTTCCTGTCTCTTCTGGTCGTGCCTGCCACCTGTTTCTTCAAGCAACACATCTGATCACCACGTATCTAAAAGGTCAACTTTTGTCTTATCATATTCACAAAACCCTTCTCTTTCTTCATCATAGGCTCCTCATGAGTCACAACCTGATGGACAGTCCATCAACATCGGGCACACCATCAGAGATCCGAGAATTTTCTCGGAGGGTTCCCTCCTTTACTTCTGGCGATTCATCTTTCAAATCTACTTCAAGGTCAGAGACACCAGCTGGGTTGCCTACGGAACGCATCAAGAAGTCCGTCCTCGCCTGCAATCATTGTAGACAAAAGTATGTTGTCTTTTCTTCCTCCTCAAAGAGTGTGACGGTCAGTATTCTGGGCTGGCTGTATTCGAAATTCTTTCTGAACCCTTCTTTTTCCCTTCTCTGCGATAGAAAAACGAAATGCAGCAGCCACAGGCCATCTTGTGTCAGCTGTCTGAGGTCAAATAGGACATGTGTGTATGCATCTACTCCCTCCGACCGAGCGGCTGGTAGCAGAGAAAAACGCCCGGAAGCCCCGTCCGTACTGCCCGAATTGGATCCCATCCAAGGCCCAATCCTTTCGTCAGCTTTAAGCATCTTGTCAGGCAAACCTCGGTCAAAAAGACGAGCGAGAACAGAGAGTCAACCGGATGGACCAAACACTCGACAGCGAGGCAGTTACAAAATCGATGACTGCATTCCGTCCAGCAACCCTCATGTCTCTCAATGGACTCCACCGGATGTAAGTCTATGTCTACCCTGTCTCCGTATCGTCACACGCACACACTCCAACCTTGACATTTGTCACTTTTGGGTCAAATCGAATGTTTTCAGTCATCTGTGCCCTCGCCAGCATCACAATCTTCCTCTGAAGCGACGACGTCTCTCTCGCCAGTGTTGTCACGTCCATTAACGGCATCTTCGTCTTCGTGTCCTAGTTCGAGCACAATGTCGACGATATCGATTGCTACACCACAATGCAAACATGCTACGTGCGAATCTGTTGAGCTCCCGTCATCCTCGACCCTTGTCGGCTTCAACGAATTGACCTATGATCACAAGGCTTGGTCGACAACACCAGCCTGGCTAGAACAACCTCCGTCCTCTGTCATGCTCACTGATCCTGCTAGCGCAATTTACCACCCAATACCGATGTATCCCTCGTTTACATGGCCAGTGCCGGCAGCCGCAACGTCAGACATTCTTCAACCCGTCACGACCACGACCACCATTTCTAGCCTGGCGTTCGACAGTTTCTTGGATTCATATTCGCACACTCCTCCGTCAACGGCGGTATCGGTTACCTCATCTTGCACAAACCTATCTAGTGGAGATCAGTCGTCTAATTCTTCCTATCCATTTCAATTCCAATATGAACCGCCATTTCCGCCTTCAGAATATCCTTCAGATAATCTTTCATCATCCATTGAATTCAGAGAACCCTTCCTCCCAATCTCGACAAACTCTACGCATTATGATCTCTATCCTGAAGCAGGTACATTAGACAGTGCGTCCCTCACAAAGGAGGAGACCGAGCCAGAGATGGAACCCGAGTGGGGTTACCCCCATACGTTGCATTCACTTCACCCATCGTTAGCCGTCCATTTGAACCCCCCGGTGAGGAAACGGATGAGCCAGCTATGGAACGTTCAAAGCCCCGAGAGCCTATTGGTTGATCCGTTGAGCATATGGAGCTAACTATACGGAGAGTCTTTCAAGGACTCTCTCCCAAATTTTATTTTCCTTCTCTTGCTTACATGCTTGCTGTGAACTTAATGCATATATCCTTCTTTTTCTCTTTGATCTCCGCGCTATATTCTTCTCTGTTTGTTTTACTTCTGCTGTTTCGCCCAGAACTTTCCTTTGCCCCCGACTTTTTCTCTTGTATCACGCATAGCTGTATACTTACGCACAAACTGCCTTTGATTTCCCACATGAAATGGGGAAATTCACAAAAACTTCGAGCCCTCAAATCGCTTTGTCACGTCTGTACCATGTTTTTTTTTCTTCCTCATTCGTTTGTATGATTTCCTTTTCTGCATCCCTCTTCGTTTTCGCCTATATCTTTCGCTCTGCTCTTTCTTTCATTCTGCTCTTCCTCTCGATCTTCATTAGGAAAGCGGAGCAGAGCAGAACGAATGGGGCAAATTCAGTCGGCCCTTTCTTTCTATCCTATCTGTTTTGTTTTATATACGCGGATAATCTTTTTATGCCTAAGGTACCTTTAGACGTATACATGGACATAAATCTTTACCATACACGATCCTTCTAAAAGACCAAAAACGGAGGTCAAGGCTGATGACGGAAGGAAAAGAAAGTAAAGATTGAAGAATGGCGAACAGGATATAAATCGTCGATGGAAAACGATGCCTGAGAGACGCGGCAGACCGATCGATCATTCGCCGGACGAAACCAAACAGAGAATAACACAGGAACGTAGAGACACTATCTATCATGACACAGGAAAGGAAAGGAAACATGAAAGTCAGGCATGCTTAGAGTGGCTCGTCAAATGTATCAAGCTTCGATAGCCGACGGATCGTATCCTGCCAATCCTGAGAGATCTTCGCCGTGCTCGGAGATCGAGCTAATTCAGGTCAGTTCGAGTTAGGCCAAGCCAAAACAACATATGGAAGCAAAAAGACAAGAAAGTGAAGGATCGAGATCAAAATGAGAATTAGGCGAAAGGATCCGATAGGTTGGTATGTGTAAGAAATGAAGGATGTAGAGTGAAACAAAGACAGTCATTGATCCGGGATGGAAGGTAAGGAGCATGATGAAACAACAGAGTGAGTGAGTAAAAGTGAATTCCCGAGAACAAACATTCACTGTGGATACGAAAGATCGTTCATGGAATAAAAATAAGAATGAGAAAGAGGGAGGGTAAAAGGGGAGACGTACCCAAGATGGCGAGAACTTCTCTAAAATGATCCTTTCTCCGTCCAGCACCAAACCCAGAGCCAGAACGAGAATTTGTCGGCGTATGATTGATCGGAGGAGACATTAATATAGAGGATTGTGTCGTCGGCTTGCTGATCCCCGATAACGATCTATAAGCGTTGCAAGCGTATTTGTATCCGGATATCATGCAATATTATAGCGGATGATCAGTTTTTTATCCTTCCGCGAAACAAAATGTTGAGTGTTCGATGGAATCTTCGGAAACAAAAGTTCCCGATCATAGGTGTTACAAGAACAGGAAGAATTGTTTCGGATAGTATAGAGAGATCGAAGAGATAGAAGGACAACACTAACGTTCGGTCAAACCCAAATAAACTTCCACCTCCGATCGAACCGACGGCCAAGTCCTCTATGAACTCTTCGACCTTTTCGGTGTTTCCTTGTTCTGCCAACCGTTTAGCATAAGTCCCTAGATACGAAACATATTCGTCCGCAGGCACTCCCAAGGCAAGACTGGCGTGCAATCTAGATTCGAGATGTCCGAGAGTAATCGCTTGAATGAACGAGGTAGGTGAACCCGAACTGTCACTGGTTGAACTTTCGGCCTGTCGAACGACTCTTCCTGTCTCGATAAGATTTTCCTCGTCCATGCTGTCCGGACTGGTGTTTTCCGGGTCGTGGCGGTTGTTGAGTGCACTGATAGAAGCCTCAAGTTGAGTGATCACTCGTTTCGAGTGAACGATTGTAGAGGATCTGGACGTTCGATCAGACGAGGAATCCCAGTGATCCGATCCCCTCGACCACCATTTGCTCGAGAGGACAATCCAACAAGCCAACTGTTGACAGAATGTCAGTGCTCGGCCGTTCGAGAGAACAAATACATGGGCGTGATTGGAACGGAGGCTGGACCGGAGAATTGTCGGTCTTTTTGTGCTCGTCGCGGTCAGTGGTCGAAGGATGGTGGCAATGTTGGGCTGAGTTGATGCATAAATGGCGGTCTTTGTCTTGATGTTCCTGTGTTTAAGCAATGGGCAGCATGGAAGGTTGTCTCGTATAAGTTGAGGAGAAACACATTCGATTGGTCTGGAAGGAGAGGCAGAGGCAAGAAGACAGAGAAGAACAGACCAATTATACATTGTTCCCTGAGCGGATACAGCACAGAGACCAGTCTTGGAAGCCTCGAGGATCGAACATGGCCCATCAAGAAAGAGAGTAGGCAAGATTCGCCTCCCTTGAGGTGAATACACGGTGAGTGTACCATCCTCACAAGACAATGCGCTGAAGGACGTGGTGGCGACGACAGAGACGACCGGGCTAGATAGATAGTCTAACCAGATGATCTTGTTTGATGAACGAGCCGAAACTTCAATCGGGCCTAAACTCGTATGTAAATGTCGTAAGCATTATGGACCTACAAAAAGGAAAGTCTCCCACAGACAACACGCGAAATGAGAAGGAGGGGGAAGAGCAAACTGACCAGTGTTTGAATTGCGAATTTCGATTTTCAAAGAATCTGCGTTATCCGAAAACCTAGCAAACAGAGATGCCTTGGTAGACGGTACCGAAAGCAAATTCCCAGTCGCTCTGACTTGATCTGACCCAAGAAATGACAATTCTGGTCGTACCGACCGTAGATCCCTCTCGAAATTGTCACCCCCCACCATTATCCTCGACCTCGATTTTAGTTCAGACAGGTCCCCAGATGCTTTGCGTTTTCCGTTCAGTGATATTCCGGACTGCTCGGCGTCCGTTCTCATCTCTATATCTCTGTCCCCCAGATCAGCTGGACTTGTTGAGGATATATGTGAAGAAACTCCGAGTGTGGATATTGAGGACGATGGGTTTGGCGAGGCCAATGAGTTCCCGAAAGCTGTCTGAGTGGAACCAACAACGGAAGAACTGGTCTGGAGCATCGTCGGTTGGATACGTTTCTTTCCGTTCTTAATCGTTATCGTCTGTGTCAACGGCGCGGGTACAGGGACCGGTAGAGTAGACGATATTGGATTACTCTGCTCAGCCAACGAGATTTTGCCCGTCATACGGGGTATGAGCGTCTTGACGGCCGTGGTGATAGGAGCTGGGGTCCGAGAGACCACTTGGCTAATGGTATCTGATTTTGTCTGAGAGTGTTTTCGAAAATGTTCATATGTGCTCAAGACAACCTATTGGGAAGGAAATAAAGATGAAATCACCGGTCAGATAGAGAAATACGCTCAACCGTGTAAGGTTAAACGGAAAGTCTCTTTACCTCGAGAGCGCCTTCTTGGGCAAACCCACTGATTTCTTCTTTTGTAAAGTCGAAACAGGCAATGCTTCCATCGGAAGAACAAGCGTACAGAGTTCGACCCTGCGTCGTCCTTTGTAGAGAAGAGAAACAAAGGAAAATCAGCTACGAGATTGGACGGGAGGGAAGGGAAAAAAAAGAATATGGTAACGACAAAATTGTACCATGAGAGATCCCAGATCTTTCCATCGAAACACTCTGTGACTACCAGAAGCGGTGACGGCTCGTTGTTCTTCCAGATACTGATCGATCGATCATCTGATCCCTTTGAAATAAAAGAAAGAGAAAGAAAAGGCCAGCACAACTTAGTTCTGCGCTGTTGAAAAGATGAAGAAAAAAGATAGCATAGACGAAGAGAAAGAGGTATTTACTAGAGCAACCATACATGATGTCCTGTTTCGTGTGAGTTTTTCTCCCTTAGGAATGAACACCCGAGGGTTGAATGCCTATCATCCCCCACGAAAGAAAGAAAGATAAACTATATCAGCCATATCCGAATATCTGTCTGTTCATCTCTTAGGAAGGAACATCGCTACTGACAGTCACTTCTACCATGTTTTCGTGTCCTACAAAGCAGATATCTTGTTTCCAACCATGCCGTTGGATGACAGCCGCTGTGAAGACTGCTCTGTTCATCGCGTTCGACGAGGCGATGAACGCACCATCAGGTGACCAACTTTGAAATGTTTGTTCCCCGAGCAGAGACAAAGTGAGTCATGATGGCTTTGTTCGAGGATTTTCACTATATTAGAAAGGAGGATAAGACCTACCTGAGCCTTCGGAAGAAAGTCGAACCTGGAGAATTGACAAAAGGCTCTTTGATCGTCTGCTGAAGCGTCCAATCTGATGTCTTCCAAATCTTGACGGATTTGTCATCAGACTACAAGTGATCATTCCGATTGAGCCGTTTCGTTTTGTTTAAGAAAAGAATGAGGAACGACCGATCAGCGCTTTATTTCGAAGACCACATCGAAGAGAAATCTATTGCAGAAGACAAGAAGGAGAGAAGAAAGACAGACCTGTGTAGCCAGATATTCACCAACAGGATCCCAACAAACACCCTTTACAAAATCTTCATGTTGAGCAATCTTTTTGATGATCTCTGATTGGCGGCCGATTTGTTACAATATTCGTGTTCAATAAGTTTGTGCCAAACTATTAGCCCGACTACCAAGAAAGGAGAAGGAAAAGAAGCACGTCTGGAGAAAGGAGAGAAAGAGATTCGGGGGTACGTACGGAAAGTCGTTGTGTTCCATACATAAACCATACTATCCAAACCGACAGTGGCCAACATTGCATCATCTCTCGACCAAGCTAAATCGACCACGTCTGGTTTCCCCTTGCATCCACACGAAAAAAAAAATGGTTGATAGAAGATCCGATTCGAGATCAGGATTCAGTTTTGAGATTGACCATCTGTCGAGAACAAGGGGTGGAAATGCACGAACCACTAGAATGACCGACGAGTCGTTGAAGGGGCTTCCAAGTCTCAACGTTGACATCTGTCGATCCAAAGATTCTACCCCCTCCGACGCTAAGGAGAAAGTACAGGAAGAAAGTTGGGCAGAAATAAGGGTGGCTGATACGAATATGACGATCTAGATACATGAGGTATAATTAAAAAATAAAGAAATAAAACGAACGGATCCAGATCCCCTGTGGGACGCAACGCGATGCGACAGAACGAAAGAATGAACGCATTGAGAGTACTCTTCGAAGATTGGAGGAAGGATCAGAAGAGAACATACAAATCACGACTATCTTGTCATCTGATCCAGAAGCTAGGAAACGTCCATGATGAGCCCATCTAACGCACAGCACCGGTCCTAAGGTCCCAGATTTTGAGAACAGAGCCAAGACGAAAACCAAAGTCCACAAACGATTTTATGAGTCTAGGAAACTCAACAGGACTTGTGCCGTTCTTTCAGAGAAAGCTATCGAAAAGAGGGTGGTTGTGAGGAGGAAGGTTCAACTAGGTAGGACAGACCATCATGTTGAGTCATCGTACATAATAATCTCGGGTTCGATTCGTTCTTTTCGACTTCTTCATCTAATATTGGGAGTGTCGACCAGATCCTAATCTTCCCATCTAGAGAGCAAACCGGATGAAATGGCAAGTTGAGTCTACTGCTGGCGCTGCTATAGATCTTCTCAGCTGCCAGGCCTCGAGTCCTATCAGAAGAGGGGAAAACGAACCAAGACTACCGGTAGCCAACCTAGAGCCATCCGGATGGACGCTGACCGAGTAGATAGGTAATCTCCCTCGTTTTCCTTCCGATTTCGCATCTGTTTTTCCCTCCAAACGCAAGCGCAGTTGATACAATAAAACGGCCAATGCAGGTGAGGGACCATGAGAGCCGGAGCAAGGAAACAAGATGAGAGAGAAAGGAAGAGGACCACGGGGTGAAACAAAGACGTCAGCACTCTATGTCTGTCACACCTGACGACTGACGACCGACGAATCGACAATCAATTTTCCTAATCCTAAAGTCCCCAATCTATTTGACCAGCATAACAGCAATGCAGACAACCAAGGCTATCTATCATCCGGTTGCCCTTAAGGTCAAGATGACTGATCGGCAAGATACATGGTATGGTACGTCATATGGCCATATGCCTGAGAACCAACACAATAATCTCCTGAGGATACCCAGCGAATCTCGAGAAGAGATCCGGAAGAGGAACAAAGGATTGGACTGGACAACACAAGAGAGAGAGAGAAATACAAGCAAGAGAGAAGAGAAAAGAACGACTGTACGTACCTTCGTGTTTTACCCAGGCTGGTTTGATCAGTTTCATCCTTGCACTCTTCGCTATTTGTCAATCAGCTCTAGGAATCTACTATGTTTTCGTTCTTGGAGTTTGATCTCAAAGCCGATCTCAAAGCTTGAATCAATTTCCAGGCTTCCAGGACAATTTTCGTTCAAACCTAACGTGAGCAAACGGATGGAGTGGAAGAGAGCCAACGATAGAAAGGTAAAGAGACAGAGTGATGTACGTGAATTGTTTTGTTGCATCATCCGCGTCGTATGAAGTCTCGCGCGCGCTCTGAACTCGGACGGCATATGTATACACGTGACATTGTGATTCAGTTTTTTTTTGTAGTTAAGTTTGGGTTATTAAGATCTATACAGAGAAGAGATGATGTAAAGAGCAGGGCAAGAGAATATACTGGAGGGACCGGCAGAAAAGAAAGAGGAAAAGGTGAACTATATAGATTGCAAACCGAAATGGAAAGGATAGAACTGGTTGGATAAATTGGAAAAAGGATGATAGTGACTATAGAACAAAGACCTAATAAACATACACAAATATACAAGATACTGTGATGGGCTCTTCTCTTCCCGAGAAGTTTTCTATCTTCGTTTGAACTATAGCTTGGCTTCCTCCTCATCAGACAACTTTTTGGGAATTTCATTACCGAACGCCGGGACGGCGAGCTCTCCATTGGACTCGACCGAGTCTGTGAGCTCGTTGAATGTGCCAAAGACATCAGCATCGTCGACCAGACCAACGCCCGGGGGAGGGTCGATCTTGTTGAGAACCAACCAGAGAGTGGCTGAGATGGCGAAACCGAGTGGCCACGCCAAGTAGGACAATCTGACGAGTTGAAGAGGGACCGGGATTTTACCTTTGCTGACGGTAGAAATAAAACCGGGAAGAGATGGTCCAACCGAGCAAGCCCAGACGAGGGGTGCCTTGAGGTTGACTCCATGGAAGAACCAATAGTCGGAGCAAGGGTTAGGGGTGTACAAGTGAGTCAATCTAACGTTCTGTCGACGAAGGATAAAGTAGTCGGCAACCATGATACCGGCAAGAGGACCGAGGAAGATAGAGTAGCCGGAAAGGACGGAGAGGAAGGTGGTAGCCGTGTTGACGAGCTGCCAGGGGTTGATGGCGAAACCGACGACGGCGACGACGGCGGATCCTCGTCTGACGTCAATGTACCTAGGGAACATGGTGGCCAGGTCAATTCCGCCGACAACACCACAAGTGACGACGTTGATGCAGAGCTGACTGCAGATGAAAGAGAGCGAGAGGAAGAACAAGGCAGCTCGGCAACCGGGAGTGGGAGTATGTTGTTGGATGGCCTGAATCATCTTGTACGGCTGCCAGAGCAATCCAGAATCAGGATACAAACCCGCTCCGCAACTAGTGATGATCAACCCGATGACTGAGGTACCGATCAAAGAGGCTGGGATGATGAATGCCTGACCCCAGACTGAAAGAAACGAGAGATAGCAAGTAAGTACAGAAAAGGTGAGAAGCAACTAATCCAAGAATTGAAAATGTATGAAGTCTTTGCTCGAGACAAACACTCACTTTGATCTCCGGGTTTTCGAGCGTATCGAGAAAAGTCTGTTCAATGCGACGTGAAGACAAAGATGAGCTCTCTATCTAGGGAACAGACAACAGAAGAAGAAAGGAGAGAAAAAAAATAAAAGGAAGAAAGAGAAGGAGAAGAGGACGCGAAGATTTACCAGCAGCGTAGATGATGGCGCCGGACCAGGCTCCGATCTTTGCGGTGATTCCTCTGGTCATAGCCCAACCGAGCTGAACGCTGGTGAGTGGCTTTGTCTTGAGCAACCTTGACGTATCGTAGATGAGCGGGCCGGCATCTCCTTGCTTGGCGACAACATAGGCCAATAGGGCAATCGTCGCGATAGAGACACAGAACGATGAGACGACGGCCGGGATTCGGTATCTTTCCGGTCGGACGAACAACAGAGGAAACGCAAGGGACCAAAAGATGATGTAGCAGATAAAGTCGTTTGTGCGCATGTTTGCGGAGGCAGGGAAGTGGTTCTTCATGTGGTAAAACCCGGGCCAGAAGGTAGCAATCAAGTTCTTGATGAGTTGACCACCGAACCAACCTTGGTATCCGTACCAGACGAAACTGAGGATGAGTCTATTGGCGACGACAAACCAGGCTCCTCGAACTCCCCAAGGAGCTCTGTTTCCAACGGCGAAAGGAATGTGCCAACTGTGACAGGTAGGCAGGCAGTGATAGGAAAAGGACAAAGCCGGGAGAGCAAAGAGAATTTAGTCTACTGGACAGAAAAGGGAGGAGAGCGCGCGGAGAGATAGTAAAAAGAGATTACTCACGTTCCACCTTGCATACCGTTAGCAACCAGAGCAGCAGTGATGATGAGATCGGCGATGACAGTCGCTAAGATGGATTGCCAGACGTTCTGCAGAAAACAGGAGAGGAGAAAACGGAGACAAATCAACGGGGGGATGATGAAACAGACGTGCATGCGCTAAGATATAGAAAACTAGAAGTTATCTACTTACGAGACCGAGAGAGAGTAGAGTAGATGATCCGGCCAGATCAGACACATTGATTGCTGTAGGCGTGATTGATGCATGGGAGCGTGAATGTACATGTGCGCGCGAAGAGTCAGCAAGGCCAAGCTCAACCAATAAATTTAAGAAAAAGAAGGGCAAATGATGGGGGGATGCTGACTGGTAGCAAGCCAGAACCAGAAGAAAGTGGTCTTTGACCATGTTCTCCTCGATGGAGGCAGCGGTTTGATATCTTCGTTGATCTGGTAAGGAGAAGAGTTGGCCGAACGGTCAATGAGACTGATAGCGAGACCAACAATGGAAAGAGGACAGGAACAGAATAGGGACCTAGATACATACATAAGGTGAGGGATCACCGACGACTTCTGCAAACTTGAAAGTTCTCCTGAAGAGACCCATGTTCTGGTTGAATGGGGATGAAACCGCAGATGTTGAAGACGACATCTCCTTTGACGACCGTCGAAGGAAAGGATGGAGAGAGAGAGAGAGAGAGAGAAGGAGAGGAAGAGAGAATGTGCGAGACCAAGAAAGAGGAGACTGGGCGATGAATGATCTACTTTAAATGCTTTTTCTCTTAGCTTTTACTTTATACCAACTTTTTCTTTAATGAATTTCTTTTCTGCACGTTTTCTTTCGGTTTGCACTGAACGCACTGACTCGATCGAGAAACCGGAGCGGGAAATGAAGGAACAGAAAATTGTCAACAAAAGAAACACCAGGATTTTGATAAAGAAAATTGAATTGCTTGGGGAAGGACGAATGGCTAGGCTGAACGAAGTAAAAGAGAATGAAATGGCCAAGACAGCAAACACGAAGCCCGATGGGACACGCCCACTCGCACCAGCTAGATCTTCTCTCCAGGATGATACCGGAAGAGAAAGCAGTGGAGGATTCCGAGAGTAAGAACCCGATCAAGATTCGATCGGATGAGTGAATAGTCTAGTGAAGGTGTGCGATTATGTGCCTCAGTGAGAAACAGACACGCTCTGGCTAGGCTTTCCCCAACAGGCCGGAAGAGATGAGCGGTGACGTTTTATTGAGAGGGACTGTCTTTCTGTTTGTGAAACCCTCTCTCTGATACCGCTTCGCCGGATCATTTTACACTCTGCCTCTTCACTTCCCAACAGGAACGCTCGAAGGACTCACCCGGAAAGCCAACGGAGGGAGTAGTAGACGAGACAGGTGCAAGGACAGAGAGCCAGAAAAGAATTAGATTAACGAGGGGCCGAGATGGCAAGGGCGTTCGAATTTAGTGGGGGTCTAATAAAGTTTGAAATCTATCTTTCTCTGCCTTTCTTGTCGTGCTTTTCTCTGTTCCTTTTCAATATACGATACAACAAATCAACAAAATGAAAATGAAAAGCCTGCATTGGATCAACTCCCTTCGGAGCATAGTAGAACGACAGAACAAAAAAAAAAAAAAAAAGAGAGAAAAAATTTAAAGAAAGAGGTAGCTAAAAATGAGCAAATCCACTCTGCTAACTTGAAATGATCGCCCGATCTGGTTGCCCCAAAAGAAATTGAAATGACAAAAGAGGAAGAAGGAAGAGTGATCGACCGCGCTAGTTTCTGTTTACTCTGTTACTGCTACTACCAAGGCCAGTAAAATCTTCCTTATCGGCACCAGACGTCCGACAGAGAAAGCAAAGGTATCTTGTTGTTTTCCTATGTGCACAGGGATCTGAATGAGTATTAATGACCTGTAGTATGGGTATATACATAATCTCCCCCATCAAAACCTCAGTCACTCTCAATAGCCACACCCACGTGCTTTCGGACGATGTCGGACATCTATCGCGTCCATGATATCGGTTCTCTTGATCTTCTTTGCCCCAACAATTGCAACTTGTCATGACCGTAACCATATCATCATGTAATCGTGAATGTAACCACTTTTCAGGTCCGGCTTCGGGCCGGTTCAGCTCAAGCACAGCCACTGCGGAAAATGGAGGGAAAGAAAAAAACTAAAAAAGAAATGAAAAATTTATCCTGCACGCCCTGGTTACGCGTTGTAACCAGGCACAAGAAGGGCGATCGCGCGCTTTGGCGCGTTTCAATTTCTATCGGTGTATCTCCCATCAATTTCCCATTCGATCGTCCTTCTTCTTCTTCTTCTTTTTCTTCTTCTTTCTTTTTCTCCATCAAGATTGTTTCGTTCTTTCTCATTTGAGGTTCTTTTCTTTTCTCTTCTTTTCTCTTGTGTGTGTTGTGTGTTTGTGTTCTGTGCTTGCGTCTTGTTTGCGTGTGTGTGTGCGTGTGTGTATAGTCTTCCTATCTATCCGTCTTCCTTGGGTCTCTCTCAACTCCTTTCTCTCTCCCTCGGGGCTCGGCTCTATTTACACCCGCGTCGCGTTATCGTCAACTCTGTCACCGCTTAGCGTGTCCATCAACCCTTTTTTTTTTCTTTCTCTCACACATATCCCTTCGCCCTTTCTTCTATCCTTCTCACATACATACACACACAACCGTCTCCTTTCGACTCTCAGCACCTTCTATATCCTCCTCCCTAAACGACAGAACAAAGGAAACCACAAATACCATGGTCTCATCAAAACAGGCCAGGTACAGACGGCCTTTGTTTGTGTTTATTATCCTGCTTGCCATCTTTCTCGTCGGTACCGTCATCGTACTTTCCTCCGTCACCTGGTTCTTTGGCGTTCCCAATTGGTCCCTTCTGTCCGAACGAGACGTCCCCTATGCGCCTGGTGAGGTTTGGAAAGGGCTGGATCGAACGAACGATGGGAACGCTTCCTGGGCAGCAGATGATTGGTCCGGACGTGTTCAGTATACCGAGGATTGGACCAGATTGGAACACATTAGGCCGTTGTATGTATTTCTCTCTCTCTCTCCTCTCTTTCGATTTTCTTCTAGCTTCTTCCCTAAATCTTGTTGTCCTTTCCCTCTTCCATCCTTGTCCTACTCGGCTGACAGAGAAGGTGAACGGATCCCTCGAATCATTCATCAAACATGGATGAATGATGAGTTACCCTTGAAGTGGAGAGTTAGTGCCGTCCTTCTTCTCTTGCTTCGTCCCATCCTTTCATTCCTTCCAGATTCTCACTGATCCCATGTGTTGTTTTCGTTCTCTTCGCATATTCTTTAAACCCATACAGGATGTCTACAAAGAGTGCAGACGGGGTCTCCCAAACTACACCTACCATCTATGGACAGATTCAGCCTCGAGAGCTTTCATCGTCGCCCATTATCCTTCGTTCCTGGCGACTTTTGATTCGTATCAATACCCGATCCAAAGGGCGGACGCCATCAGATACTTTGTCCTCCATCACTTTGGTGGTATTTACATGGACCTCGACGTCGGTTGCAAACGAGACCTTGGCCCACTTCTCAAAGGTGATTGGGACGTCGTTCTCGCCAAGACCATTCCTGTGAGTTTGTCTTTTTCTTTTTTCTTTTCTTTTCCCATATCTTTCTATCTTATCTTCTTTGTTCCTCAGCTTGCTCACCTCCTTATTTTCCATTCTGACTCTGGTTACCTTCCAGGTCGGTGTCTCGAACGATATCATGCTTTCCTCTAGGAGATCCGCGTTTATGGAGATGACCATCCATGGACTTATAGCGTTCAACCATGATTACATCACAAACTACCCAACTGTCATGTTTTCCACAGGGTAACTATCTCATTTTCTTTCTGTGCTCGTTTCCTTCTCTTTTTCATCAAAGGTATATAGACCAAACTCATTCAATCCTTCTCCCTCACTTAGCCCAATGTTTCTTTCAGCACAATACTCGCTTTATACCTCTTCCCATCCGCTAAGCCCGGTGAATCCGACTTTGGAGATCAGGGTCATGCCCAAGTCACTCTACGGCAAAAACGCCTCCCCAGAGGAAGCCCCACATGCCTTCTTCTCCCACTTCTACGGCTCGTCCTGGCACGCCGATGATTCTGGCTTTATCATCTTCCTCGGTCGTCGGGGCAAGTGGCTCATGCGTCTAGGTGCTCTTGTCGTCACACTTGGTGGCATCTGGCTAATCTGGATGCGTGGCAGAGGAGCTGTCAGGAAGTCCTCCGGCGGCCTTCGCAGGTTGGTAATCTCCCTCGGCGATACCGCAGCCGGAATGGCTGGCCCTGCTGCCGCCGGCGGATCTTACCAGCTTTTATCCTTCCTGCCCTCGTCCTCGTCCTCGTCCTCGGACACATCTTCAGCCCATACATCTCCGCTAACATCCCCGACAGTTCCTTTGCCGTCATCCCTTCTTCCGTTCTCGCTCGACATATCTACTCCGTCCTCGACCGCCCAGTCGGCCGGCCTTGGTTCTAGACCGCCGAGTCCAACGCCGAGCTCGGCGATCGCCCACGCCTTCCGCCGAGCGGCGAACACCTACTCCATCCCTGCTATCTTTTTCTCGGCCGCCTCATCGTCCCCATCTGCGCTCGGCTCGAGGAGATCCTCCTTCCAAGGACTCCCCACGTTAGCCCCATCGGCGACGGCGACTTCCTATACGGGCTCAACCTCCAGGCGGACCCAGTCAAAACGGGGCGTCCTATTTTTCCTTCCGGCCTTTTTGACACCCGTCCAACAGAGCCCGAGTCAATATTCGAGTGTGCCCTCCTCCGCGCCCTCCTCTACATCCTCCTCCGCATCCTCCTCCACGGCTACACCGCGGACGTCGATGCAGAATCCATACCACCAATCTGCACTGCACGATGGTAGCAACAGCACCGGTAGTACAGCCACCATCACCACTGAGTCGGCTCACTTCTTAGTGCCGCGATTATCGGAAAAACAAGAGCCAAGCGAGTTGGTCAGAGGAAAGACACCGCCGCCGTCGTACGAACGGACGGATACGGGTTCCTTAGGTTCTAGAGGAAGACTCGTCACAAAACGGCTCGACGACGAGTGGGACGATTGGGCAGAGGAGGATGAGGACCGGACACCTTAGGGTCTGGAAATGATCTTCCCCCTCTCTTTTTCTTCTCAGTCTCTTTCTCTCTCTTTTTTTCAAACATCTTTCTGGTTTCGGGCTTTATATCCTTCCTTGTTGCTTTGCTCTATCTTGTTCTTCTCTAGCATGTCCAATCTACATTTCACAATCCGAGTTTCCTCCCTCCGTCATTTCTCTGTCTTGGTATCACATTTCCATGTCTGCCTCTCTTGTTCTCTTTATTGTGCATTTACAAGGCGTCCTCAATTAGTTTCTCTTTTCTTTTTCCTCCAAAACTCAAGAAGAAATACATACATCATCCAAAGGGGAAAGAAAAAAAACCACACTCTTTTCTTAACACATTCTTTTCATTCCTTCCCGACCATTGATAATAAAAAAGATTTATGCCCAAAAACACTTTCCTTCTCTTTCTCTGTCGATCCAGTCATCTCCTCATCTTTTCATTTTCTTTCTGCTTCTACATTTCTTTCTCTATGCTGCCTTCTTTTTTTCCTTTTGTTTTATCCTCAAACGGCTTTTTTCTCCATAAAAACATCTGGACGAGAAGCCTCCCCTCTTTGTTTCTCTTTCGACTTTCGATCTTGAATCTCTTTATTCATATGATTTTACGAATCTTCCCCTTCCGTCTTGCATTTTTACGGATTACGTATGATCGGCACTGGGTTCGCTCGTCAGGGTAGCGAGCCAGCAGCTCGCTGGCTCTCGACCATCGCGTACAACTGACCGCCTGCGTGCGCGCACGGACAGATACGATGAGTCTTTATCCGATAACGTACGCGTCGATCCGGCTTTGGGCCACACGAACTGGGTTGAAGTTTTCTTCCTATACCTTGGATATTGTCGTCTTTATTCATTCATCCGAGCATTCCTTCATATTCAATATCGGCCAAGTTAGTTGTTTAAAAAGTTTGACAATCTTCTCGCCTGTTGGTCATTGCACAGACACACAAACACACAGTTATAAAGAAGACGCCTGAGAAGAGTAACCGATCATTCAGATAGATCGACATTCAAAGCTTTCAACACCAGATTTGCTCGTTCCTGTCTAGATTCTCTCTCCTTCTTTACAACCTCGTCTTCTACTTCTTCCGGACCGGCCGGCTCTGATGCTGGCTCTACCTCCTCGGTTCCTTCTGATGCCTGTCCAGAATCTTCTGTTGTTGATGTCGTCGCCGTCGTCGTCGTCGTCGACGCGGGCAGTTCCGTCGGAGAGGGAGGGAGGGCCAGGAGAGCGCGAGCTTGTTGGATTAGATGCTGTGGGTCCGATTTTTCAGGGTAAGAACATTATACACATACACACATTTGAGTTTGTCTGCCCCATGAATAAGGAATAGAAGGATTCGCTCAGAATGTAATTACATACCTCTCGACTACCACCTTTCACTGTCTTCAGATACTCCAACACGGTCTCTATTGATGAATCAGGAATCTACTCAGGTCGAAAAGAAGCGCCGTCAGAGAGTCAGATCGGATTTAATGGGAAGTTTAGTAATTTTGAAGAAGAAACCACTTACCTCAAGGCTTGAAAACACGTTGCGCATGAGCCATCCCTGTTTGGCTTTAGCAAACTTGAACGAAGGCGTCCCAATGGTCTTGGCATATTCGATAGCTAAATCAACCCGAGCATGAGTCGTTGTTCAGTAATGTGAAGCTAATTTGTCTTGGATGTGTCTGAAAACAAAATGAACAGTAACCGGACAACGGACTGACCTTTGGTGGCTTGAGTAGAGAGCGTGGGCTCAGAAGACGCTGTCCCGTCCGTAGGAGCTGATACATCCGAGACATCCAGTTGAGGAGGAAGTGATGTCGTTGGCTTTTTCTCGTTCTTGTTCTTTTTGTCTTTCTTACTCTTTTTAACTTTCTTAGTCTCGGTTTCGGCTTCAGTGTCGGCCACAAGAGTCTCCTCTCCCTCTAGCGTATCCTCCTCGGCCTTGCTTTCAGCTAGAGGTTTGGATCCGTTCAGGGTTGAGGCATCTTCGCGAGACTCTACTCGTTTGACCTTCTTGGACTTTTTCTCCTTAGTACTCTCTCCCTCCGTTCTTGATCTCTTAGACTTCTGCACCGTCTCCATAGGAGCCGACTGACTAGCTGTTTCCGACATAGCTAAAGAGATAAAGAAGCGAGCTGTGTGGGTGGTCGATCAGTGTGGATGTGATAAAGCGTGGGCAGCATAATTTGAAGGCAGGCCCGGAGGCTGGCGTCAAGCTGGGGTAATTCTTGGAAAAATAGCCAGAGCGAATTTGAGATTTCCCAATTTTCCTCTCCTTTTTTGGACACCAAACTATCATCAAACTCCGACTCGACCGAACTGACGAGCGTCTTCTTCGTTCTCTTTGGAATTCTTTACAGTCTTGACTTATTCATCCTTGTTCAGTTCATCCTTCTGAGGCTATCCTTGCTCTTCTCCAAACTATCCAGTTGAAAGTATTCCAATGTCAGGCAACCCGACAAAACAAGCGGTGAAATCCAACTTGACCGCCACGGCAACCCCGTTCGTTCCCTCTGGCCGAAACGTCTCTGGGCCATCGGCCGGAGGAGCGAACAACTTTTTGGCGGACGTTATCATGAAGAGTGAGACCAAGACAGAGAACGGGATCAAGCCAGACCCTACTCCTTCTTCTTCGTCGTCGTCGTCGTCGTCAATCAACAACACCATCACCGACCGACCGACGAAACCACTGCCACCTCGATCAAACCCGACCATGGTTCCCCAACAGGCCTCGGTTCCAAAGACACCAGTTCAAAAGGAAAATTCCAGACGGTTGATCGTCGTGTTGGAGAGTGCGTGTCTGGAGGTGTACAGGATTTCTGCTGGGAGCGGAGGAAGGGATGGAAAGGGTGGAAAGGACGCAAAGTACGCGTTGTTAAACTGTGACGACCACCAGGGTATCCTTGCAAAGACCGGAAGAGATATCGCTGACGCCAGACCAGATATCACCCACCAGGTAAGCCTTTATCTTTCTCGCTTGTCTATTCTTCCTTTGCTCACAAATCCCTGCTTCGATGATCAAACTTGATACTTTTGGTCTTGTTTCTCATACAAACAGTGCCTACTCACTCTGCTCGATTCGCCGCTCAACAAGGCCGGTCGACTGCAAGTCTATATCCATACCGCTAAGGGTGTCCTCATAGAAGTCAACCCACATGTCCGAATTCCTCGTACTTTCAAACGTTTCTCTGGACTCATGGGTATGTCCTCTTAGCTGGCTCCCCTTTGTGATATCTCGGCTCATCGATTATGCTTTACTATATACTTGTCGTTCTCCTCCTCTCGGTTTTATACAAAAACAGTCCAATTGTTGCACAAGCTTTCCATTCGAGGAATGAACGGTTCAGAAAAGCTCCTCAAGGTCGTCAAGGTGATTTCACGACATGTACACTTTCTTCACATCCTCTCAGTCCGTTTCTGAACTATTCGCTTCAAATTTCTATCTTTCCCGTCTTGCCTCAAGAACCCGGTGACCGACCACTTCCCTACCAACACTATCAAATTGACACTCTCGGGAGACGTGCCCACTGTGAGGTTGTCCAAGTTCTTGCCGACTCTTCCAGAAACACACAGTATAGCCGTCTTTGTGGGAGCCATGGCTCGAGGGTTAGTCTTTCCTTCCTCTTCTTTCCTCTTTCAACGAATTCGTTCATTTACGCACCAGGGTTCTACCTATAACCAAACAGAGAAGATAATTTCGCAGACGGCGTGATCGATCAGAAAGTCTCCATCTCAGAGTACTCACTCAGTGCTAGTGTGGCTTGTGGAAAGTTCTGCTGTGCTATGGTTCGTCCCACTTCATAGTCATATCCCGCTTTTCTGTTGACAAGCTACTGACTGACGCACTTGACTGGCGGATATTTACTTGAATTCCTCTCTCGTGTACTTTTCGTCTTTTAGGAAGAGATCTGGGATATCATCTAACTTTTTTTTCTTAGTAGATGCCTGTTCTTTCGTCTTATTTTGAACCCTCGTTTTCCATTCTCCTTGCTTTCGTCTATTGAATTCCCAAAAACTTTAAAAAAATCGTCGTTGCTGATACATAGAACCTTCCGATTTGCCGGCGTCCAATTCCTGTCCTTGTTCCCTCTGTCTCTTTCGAAGTCTTACGACATCCATCTTTCCACTCTGTCAGAACAAGTGAATGTCTGTTCTTTCCAGCTTCTCTTGCTTCCTCTATCCTTCCCTTCATCTTAGCCATGTCTCCTCTGAAAGCAAGCGCCTACCGTGAAACGGCCTGTCTTTTCTTGATTAATTTCTCTTGTCCCTTCCCTCCTCTCGCCTCCCGCCTTCCCGCTTTTGTCTTTCTGGTTTCACTGGTTTCTTGGTTTTCTGAACTCTTCAACGAGTACATACTCACAAACACAAACACATCCTACCTATTGATTTTTCCTTTCTCCCTTCGTACACTACGATGCCGTGTCTAGGGACAAACACCTTTTTTATATTACTCTTGTATAATTCAATGGCTTGTTTCTTCATCATGACGATTTACACTGACAAGCTTTCAAGCCAAACGTCTTGCTCTTCTTTTCTTGATTGGAGAGCATCGATGAGGGCTGGTGTTGTGTCTAGAGGAGAGTTTTTCTGATCTATTCTTTGGGAGGGTTATTTTTTCAACTTCATGATGATTGATATGGGAGACAAACCATGTACCAAAGAGAAGAATACAAGTTGGTGAGATATATTTAAAGTATAAAAGAAGAAAAGGGCAGAGGAAACAGAGAGTATTAAGAATTATGCGAAGCTGTTCTCCAAATCCGCATCATCGTCACCTTCAAGCTGAGCAAACGACAAGAAGGCGGCCGGCCGATGGATTTCGTCCCAGAAAGGTTTGGGTGTTCCAAGCGAAACAGAGTAAGGCATCGTGGGTGAGAATAGTTGAGAGAGTCCAATACCGTAGTTCCAAACGTCTCCGGTAGGAACAAGAGTGGAACCCAAGATCCTATCCGAGAGCAATAACTGCACTCGGTTAGCCATCGAGGCAGAGAACCCAGTGATATTTCCACTCAAGTCAGTCTGCTTCCTTCCCCACTCAAACCCGGCAGGGGTGAGCTCCCAAGCGGAAAGGGAGATCGATCCAGGAGTGAACGACGCAGTCAAACAGATCGAAGTAGGCGCCCATTCAGGATTGGCCGACATGATCTTTGCCTGAGCGCTCACATCCAAAGGTCCAAGATGTTGGGCCTCGGCAGACTGAGTCTTGCACCAACCGAGAGGCTCCAAACCCTGCAGTAAGAATTCGTGTTGAGGAAGCAGCGTAGGAAGCTCGACAGCAGTGTTGCTTCCTCGCTGAGGCACGTAGACAACAGCCTTGATCTCTTTGACCTGAGGGTTGTCGGCAGGGCTAGATCCGTACAAGTAGCAAGCAACCTGGGTTCGAAGATCGGCGTTGACGATGAACGTTCGGAGAATGTTCTTCGGCATGACAAACGTCAAACTGGCAGCATCATCCTTAACATCGTCATTCGAAACGAAAATGTGCTGAACTCGGAGTGGCAAATTGGTGGCCGAAATGGCTCGGACTCGCCAATCAGACTTCGACGAGAATACTTGGTTTTCGTAATTAGTCGTTGTCACCGTTTGGATTTCGTCTCCGTGAATGTTGGTCGTCTTGGTCTGAATCGAAGTAATTTGAGCTTGAGCCTCGGTCGACTTCTCGATTTCGGCCATCTGCTGTCGCTGGATGGAAGGAGCAGCAATCTCCATACCCAATATGATATCTCGGATCTCACTCGCCGTCAAGGAGGCAACGTTGACACTGTTCCTCTTTCCGAAATCGGACAAAATCAAATCCTTCAAGGCAACCTCAACCTTCATCCAATCCTCATCACTGAGAGAAGGCCAGATATGATGGGTCTCGGTGATGACCGACTTGTCGGGCCTCAAGATGATCTTTGCCTTCTCGTTGTTGACGTGAAGAGCTCGGAGGATCAAGATAAGACGAGAGAAAGCGGTGTACGAGGAAATAGACTTGAGCCAGTCGTCATAGAGAGAGAAAAGTACCATCTGAGGTTGGGTAGCTCGCTATATGAACAAGAGATACACTGGGTCAGTCTTCAAAAGTCAGGAGTAAAGAAGATACAAGTTTGGTACATACAAGAATCAGATCTCCGAACTTCTCCATCTTCATCGTCGCTTGGAAAGGAAGCTGAAGCTCACTACCCTTGATGACAATGTTAGGGAAATCGAGCAAGTGAACCTCGAGAGGATCCAACATACCCTTTCGGGTAACAATAACCTGCTTGGGCTGCTCCTCAACTGGAAGCGATCGGATCAACGCAGCCACTTCTTCTGCGGTTTTCCACTTAGCAAGCTGTCCGAGACGTTTCTGACCAGCCCAAACGGAGGTGTGGATAATCTTCAAGAACAATTGCCCAGTTCGAGGATTGAAGATGAAGATGGCTCCATTGATAGGTTTGGTCGTCAAGTTACCCTCAAACGTCTTGTGAATAGTGACTCGGTAGACGTTGGTATCGTCAACGAACCAAATGATCTGGTTACTGAACAACTCCGAGTAGTTCTGGGAGTTCAGGTAAGGCTCCGTCGGCTCAGACGAGTAGAGCTGAAGACCTTTTCGGATTCGCTCTCGAAGAACGTAAAGCGCAGGGTTGGCCTTCATGATCTTACCCATCGCCTGCTGGATCAAAGGCTTCATTCCAGGGAACCAGTTTCCATAAGCCGAATGCAAGTTGTAGGCCAAATCGATAGCAATCAAAACTCCGGTGGGAGATGGATAGATCGACATTGAATCAGAGGTGTAGTCGAGGAACTTGGATCGAGTGTATCTCTCAATATCGTGCGAGTCGAAATCTCCCCATCGGAGCTGAACATCACACCACCATTTGTTCGAGGTCGTACCGTCCAATACATCCTTCGTGTCGGTCAACAAAGAAGGTCGAGAAATGTTCCACTTGTAGGCCGAGAAAAGGAGGATATCTCCAGCAGACGAGTTCATCTTGTATGACTTTCGGGGATGGATAGTCTCTTTTTGAACAGTCTCGATCTGCAAAGCCTCGAGCTCTTGATCGAATACCTGACACAAATCCATAACAACAGACTCGTGGATCTTCTGCCACAAATGCGCTCGGAAGATCTGAATGAGAGAAATCTTCAGCGTAGGAATCTTTCCCATCATGAAGATTCCAGTCAAATCGAGCTGGACCTGGAAACCAACATAGACATTGGCTCTGTTGATAGTAGGACTCCACCAGAGAGTGAATCTTCGGTTGGGAATCTGATTCAAACCAGAACGCTGGGCGTTCGTGAGTTTCTTGAACTTCATCGAGTCCTCGAAACCACTGGCCTTCTCCCAGAAAAGACCCTCCCAAGTAGGGAAATATGTCCCCTTGAACAGAGTGTGCTCAAGGATACTCTCTACTCCTCCAAGAGCAGCAATGACATCGACTCGATAGTTGTTAAGCTGCCAAAGCTTTCCATCATGTCGCTGAGACGTCCACCAGAAAGGGTTGTGCTTCAAAAGCTGGTACTGTTTCCAATCAGTTCGAACTCGCCATCCCTTGTCATAAGCCAAAGTGTGTCGATCCTTCTGGAACAGGGTGTTAATTCGAGGAATTCCTCGATCCCAACTGTCCTCCAAATCCTCAAGGGTCAACCTTCGATTCTGGGCGGCGGCTTCCTTCCTCTTCATCGAGTACTCACTCCAGACTCGAGCAGAATCCAAGAATTCGGCCTCCCAAGGCTGGAGGTATCGGAACAAGTTGGGAATAAGCTGGTCTTCGGTCGAGGTCATTCCGGATCGGAAATGGGTGATACCACCGACATCCGTCTGCTTCGACCATCGAAGATCGGACTGAGGGATCAAAACGTGACCCATCGACAACATACCCAAACCTCCTAGTTCCTTAGGGGAATAGAAAACCACAGGAGGGAAACGAGAAGGCATCTTAGAGTTCAACCCAATCTTAACTCGAGTCTGAATCTTGTTCTCAGCCTTGACTAAAGAATCCAAAAGCTCGTTGGTGTGGACGACGGCCTCTCGGTAATACGTCATTAAGCCAATGATCGCAGTGTTCCATTTCTATACGAGATATATGTGAGAAAAGATTAATATCAGTCCTTACGTGCACTTAAACAGAGACGATAAGAATGAAACACTGACGTTGACAATCTTCGAGAACGTGGTAGAACCAGAAGACATAAGAACCTGTCGAATTCGGTTGTTGAATTGTTGGACACCTTCATCAGAGACTCGGAGGAAAGCCTGAGCAGTTCGCTCCTTCGTCTGCTCGTTGTTCAAGTTCCAAACACTGTCCTTGAGTGAGAAACTCTCGGTGAGCGTTCGGATCTTGGGCAAGATTCGAACTTCGAATCCGCACATAGAGAACAAGATCTGAGGGTTATCTTTCGAGTAAACGGAAACGATGGAATCGTCCTTTGGAAGCAAACAGAAATCACAAAGATTAGATAAAGGTTCTAGACATCTTCGTGCTGATCCTGAAGAAAGCTTACGTACCCAGTTGATGGTAGTCAACGACATAGGCAATGAATTCTTGACGTTCCAGAACACTGCCCGTCCAAGATTGACATCGTGCTTAACAAGTCGCATCCTGCAATCTCGTGGCCAGCACCTCTTGGTGTTGAACCCAATGACGTTCTCATTATTGGGATCAGGGTTAGCCGAGAGATATCGCTGAATTAAGTCCCGAGACTCATCCGCCTCGAACCTGAAGAATATATGGATTCTATCAACGTATCGGGTGTATAGACGGATGGGGTGTCGAGTCTCAGTAGCCGTGTCTCTAAACTGCAAGAAGTTATTGGGAAGCTGTGGAGGACCAGCCATCTCGCTAGCTCGTTGTAGACCAAGAATGAGAAGATCCTGTATAAATTTTGATCAAGCATTGAACCGTCGTGATCAGTTCCCACAATGCTAACTACTCCGGAACTTCAGCCCAGGGATAGCACATACCAAGACTAGACCGTAGTACTGGAAAACGAAAGCAGAAAACTGAAGACCTCGAATCATACCAAAAGTGTTGACATGAGACATATCCTTGTACGTCAACACAGGGTTGTTCTTAGCAGTGATGTAGTCTGCCAAGTTATGATCGAGGATCAATCGTAACAGCCTGTTGAGAAGAGTAAGATCCATCTTCTCGTAAACCTTAGCAAGGACAGTCTCCATCATGACGTTGGCTTGTCCTTCACTGGTCTCCCAAACATCGGTCTGTTCGACAACGGATAAGAGGGTAGGTCAGACATTCATGGTCTCGATTGATAATATGCTAAGAGAATAAGTAGACATACCAAGTTGTTGACTCCTTGAGCCATCTTGTAGACAAGCAGCGGCGGGGGCTCAGTATCGGCAGGCTTGATCCAAGCAGGGAAAAGGCCACGCTTGTCAGCCTCGAAGAACAAGAACTGATCCAAATAAGCATCCGTGATCTTCTCCACAGGCTCTATATCATAACAAGGAATGAGCTTGTCATATGTATCGCTGAGATTATATGAAGGAAATATGAACAACGTGAATATCCGAACAAAATTGAGCTTAGATAAGATGAAGACTTACAAGAACTCTATTCCAGCCTCCTTGAAAGCTCGTTGGGTGAGAAGCAAACGCTTGATTCGAGAAAGACACTCGTGGGGGTTATCACTGTGATGGTGAAGAAAGACACGATATCGATAAGGGAGCATTCCAGTCATCAAGATCAAGAGGGTGACTCACTAAGCCTGTTCAATCAAAGCCAATTCCTCTCGCTGGGATGCATTAAGTCGACCCTGAACACTATACGCCTCCTTCAGCTTCTCGAGAGCCAGGACCAAAAGTTTGGTATCATGCTTATACGAGAGAGGACTGGTTTTAAACAAAATCGAGAATTAGCACAGTCAGATGGAAATTGGTTTGCGTTTGGATTGTCAGTCAGTCGATGTATGATCAAGACTTACGGGAAGGGAATAGGAGCTATAATGTTGAACAAAGTCCGGCCAATCAGTATTGTATCAGATTTAAGCAAGCAAATTGAAGCTACGTACCGAATTTTCGACTTTCGAGCCAGTGAACAACCGAAGAGTAGATGGCAACAGCCTCTTCACTCGAAATGTAGGGTCCGTCTTTGAGATAAGAGTGTTGTCGCTCTTGCTCAGCCTTGAGGTAGAGACGAGTGAGTCGACCCAAATTCTTCTTGACTCTGTTCTCGTACACACAAGCCATGAGAAGACAAGAAAAGCAGTTACCACCGTCAGTTCATCTTGACTATATCGTCGCGCAATGAATGATTAAATATAACTCACACAGCCTTATCGACAGTAGCTCCTCGGCGAATTCGCTCTCGATTGTAGTGCGCGACCGAAGTCCACCAATCGGATTTGGACTTGATGTATCGAAGGATGATGTTCTCGATAGCCGTAGGCATTCCAGGAACCTTCCAAGGGATGTTGGCCTTCCACTGTTCGTTGGAAAAGAGGCAAACACAAATCGAGTCAGTATTAGGTAATACATGTTGGAAGATAAAACAAGAGATGTGGCGCACGCATCGCCAGGCCTCAGACAAATGCTGCAAGATAGTCTTGGCCTTGTTCTGTTTGATCGACTCGGGCCTGATAGAAAGGAGAAGAAAAAGATGAGCAATTGACAGAGAAGTGTATTTAGAACAGGAGAAGAGAATACTTACATCATATCAAGAATATCGTGCATGACAGCTGCTCGTAACTCAAGATCGAAGTGCTAAAGAGAAGAGAGAGAGATGCATTAGTTGGGTGGCGCGTTACTCATGTAGAGGTCTCACCATGACTTACAGACTCGACACGCTGCTTAGTGACACTGTCAACATTGGAAGAGCAAGTTCAGTACGTGTTGCGGTAAGCTTAATTGAGAAAGGGAAACCCAAACTGACGTCTTAGCAACACCCTTAGCGTTTCGACTAGGGAAACCCAGAACAAAACAGCATCAGTATTGAGAGTAAAAGCATCAGAGACCCCAATATATAATAAGAAACAACTAACCCCTCGAATTGACGAGCCAACAAGTTGTTTAGCCATCGCTCGAGTAGAGGAACTATACCTCTCATAAAGAACAACCAAACTCTCCATCCGGGCTGCCAGAAACCAACTCCAGGACCTTTTCCTACAGGACCAGTGTTGAATCGGTAGTAGATCAAGTGCTTGAGATCCTTGCACATCCTAATCTGTCTCATGAGCTTATATTTGTATCGGTACACTGTTGACCAGATAATTATAGGTATCCAATTAGCATCGCACGAGAACGTCCACCAAAGCAAGTCAGTGGCACGTACTTCCGGTGAGTTGGCCAACGTGAGCAAACATGTACTGCAAACCATCGGCAAGCTGGAAAGCATCAATGTTTCCAAGACGGAACTGGACGTGAACATCAACAATAAGTTTGGTGAGACGGAGGATCTCTCGGCAAAGATGGACTAGAACATGAATCGATACCAGAACCGTATATTGATCAGTCACCATTCAATACTGTCTACAACAGAAAATATATACATACAGGCGTTTCCGAATCGAGACTTCTTTCGCTCCTTGGTTGTGAGCGTCTTGACCGGCTTCAAGTTCAAATTCTGAAGTAGATGACACCGAAAAAGTCAGCAAGAGTCTGTAAGAATTATATCCAGCTAAAGAATACTCACATAATCCAAATGCAGGTAATTCAAGTTCTTTCGGTGGATAAGAAGATTCAACATGTTGTAACCCTGTCTGCAGACCTGAAGACCAGCCTCGACCCAATCAAGAGTGGTAGATTGAAAGCTATAGAGATAGTAAGTTGGTCAGCTTTGTATGCATATGAAAAAAACCAGTAGGATTATGCACTCACAACTTGGTGTTCTTCAGCGATCTAAACAAGTTACGCTTGGTTTGAGGTTTAGGGTGCCGTCGGTGCAGAGCATTCAACACATATATCTTAAGCTAAACGAGATGAATTAAAGGAGAAAAAAATCGATCAGAGAATGAGCTTTATAAAGGAGAAAAGAGAATGGTAGGTGAGGACTTACAAGCTTCTGGTACGACACCCTGACCTTGACGGGTTGGTTCGGAGGGCAATGCTCCAAATACCAATCCTTGACCAAACCAACATCCTGCGCTCGTCGCGTCCTACCACTCCTCTTATCATAGGGGTAAGGAGCCCACCAAAGAGCGATAGCATCGGCAGTATCATCGTTACTGAGATCCTGATCCTGCAGGAAGGGCACGCATTCTTCAGGGAGTTCGAAGTCATCTTCATCCTCTCCGGAGGGGAAGATGATGTCCTCGTGGGAAACAGCGGGAAGGTTGGCAGCTTCGACTGCTCGAGAAGAGATGGGCTGAAGGGGTAGCAGAAAACCAAGTGACATGTGATTAGTTTTGGATTCGCAACTAGGCACTAGACAGATGAAAACGATATAGAAGACTGACGTTGATCAACGGGTCAAAGTAGAAAGCGGGGAGATCGGGATCTTCAGTTCGGATGTAAACATTCTTTGGCTCGTGGTAGACACCGATGTGAACAGATCGGGGAAGAGAGTTGTAGAGATGGGGGAAGGCGACCTTGTACTCTGTTCGGATCTGGTTTCGAATGACGACCTTGTTGACATCGTTGAACTCGTTCCAATCCTCATCAAACGAATCCATATCTCGGTATAGGGGCTCAAACTTGGGTCCACCGGGAATGGCCATGTTCAAAGCCTTGGCAGTGTAGAAACTCTTGAGGTCAAACAAGTAAAACGCGTTCTTGTCTGCGAAATCACTAAGCAGCGTTCTTCCTAGTCGGTACAGGTTGGCCGCCTGTGGGAGTGTCAATGAGAAGCTTCGGTAGCTACTTCCGTTGATATGAGGAGTGTCGAGCAACGGTTTGGCATCGTAGAACCAATCGAGAACAGGAGCATCTTCCTCATCGTCCAATTCTAATTGAATTCCCTCCAATGGTTCCACATCAAGGACATTATCTCCGTAATCGAGAGGAGGTTCTTCATCATCAAAAGGAGGGAATCGAAGTCGCTTGAAATGTCGTCGATCTCTCTTTTCCCTTCTCATGGCAATCCACATGGTGGCCCATTGAGCGTGGTACTGATCAGATCGAAAAGGAGATAAAAAAGGACGCGTTCAGGTTGATGATTTCGAATGGAAAGGGAAACAAACGTCACGGTGGCAACCCGATACTTACAATAGGCTCTACCACTCGAGGAACCTCATTCACGAACGTGATGGCTCCGGAGATATGATACAATACTGGGACTTCTCTGACCTGCTCCCAAGGGTTGGGAATGTTTTCAAGCAACTTCATGACCGCGTGAGGGACGTATTTGAGAGCTCCCAAATGAACACGCTTATCATTTCGGAATTTTCGAGCAGACATGTCTCCATGATCCTTCATGATCTTTCGAAGATGCTCAGGAGGAAGATCCTACAGAAAGGTAGAGAACCATGGTATGTGAACACACGATCAACATCGAAGAACAGATGAACGAAACAAGAAGAGGAAAAAAAACGTCGCCACAAATGACAAAGTCACGTCGATGAGACTTTTTCTCGATCGGATCTCAACACGTCTTCAAACTCCACATCTACTGTTCCTGACTGATGTACGCTAAACAAGGTCTTCGAGAAGAGCATGAATATAGAGTGAAGAAAGAGACTACTTACTTGCTTGCCACCATCGACACCACCACCACCACCGGCCCTACGCTTGTCACCCCATCGCTTCGCCTGGGTCTGCAACCATTTCCTCTTCTTCGCCTCGATCTGTTCAGGAGTGAGAGAAGAATAGGAAGGTCCAGCACCGTTGGCATCTACGAACATTTGAGCTTGAGGAAGAGGCTGAGAGGGAAATCCAGGAGGGGGAGGCATAGCAGCCGAGTTGAAACCAGGAGGAGGAAGAGACATTTTTCCGACAATAGTTTGCAATATTCACTAAAGACCTCTTTTTCGTTGCCCTTATATGTAAGGAAAAAAGAGAGTCGGGAGTGAAAAAAAAAAAAGATTTAGAGAGAAGAGTAGAACTCGATGTCCCTCTTGAGATGTCCTACGTGCTGTACTCGCTAAAGAAAGAACAGAACGGATAGGACGGGAGATGGGGTTGAGGGGAGAGAGAAGAGCAGAAATCGGCCAGAGTAAGAAGGAGGAAGCGAAAAAGAACAAACTGGCGGTAACCATGATCAATTGGTTACAATGATGGTTACGTTTATGTGATGACCCTCAACCCTAACGACTTTTATGCATGATTATGTAATCAAACGATACGGCTGCCAGAAAACAACAACCTCGGTCGGTGATGGTTGATATATGGGTTTCATTGAGTAGAACAGTCTCCGACCACGAACCATCGAATGCCCATGGGTCGTAGGTTACGCGTTGGTGTTGAGCCAGCGGAGACATATCCAGCGTCGGACGGTGAGGAAGGTCGGGAGCAGACGGTAGGAATGAGAGTGAGAACCAAAAGGAGCGCGAAGACCGGTGAGATTGACAGTTTTGGATGAAGGAAGATCTAAAGAAGGCAACCGGGGTGAGCAAGGCAGTCTTCACAGTCAGCGTAAGCGCAAGAAGCACTTACCACGTAGAGCTGTTGATGCTTACGCATGGTTCTTTATCCACAGCCGCTGTTGCCGAAGGTCTCGGTCCATCTTTGCAAGGTAGTTCCATGACTTGAGCGAGAGCGACTACTGAGTGCCTCGTTCAGTCCGACCGCTGTTGTTCAAAGTCATGTCCAGTCCACCTGCCGTTGTTGAGAGAAGCGTCCGACGACCTGGGTCCAGACTAATGATCTCATACTCTGGTCCCATACCCCACGGAACGTACTCTGCTCGGTGACAATATTTACCCTCACCCTCCCATCTTCGTTCGTAATCGTCTGTATCTGTTGGAGCTGACGTGGGTCTCAGCACTTCGGCAGATACTCTGATGGCGTCCGTGCTGAGTGGCATGGCGAGACGTCGCCATTGGGTCTCGACTTTGTAGATAGGAAAAGACCGTCTATCGTAGTCAATTTCAGCCTCTATCCTTGGATAATCTTACGGGGAGACTTTCAATAGTATGCACTATCAGATAGGACAAGAAGTGTATAGGAAGATGTTTCCTTTTTGTTTTGATTTATCAGTTTTAGAATCCAAACCTATCAAGTTTAGTATAGAAGAAGTACAAGCTATATAATACAAATATTAAAAAGAGAGGAACAAAAAGAGGATGAAGAAAGATAGTAACATCATCTAGACCTTCTCTGAAGAAACGGCTTTCTTCCTGGCCTTCAAATGAAACCAAAATGAAGAAGCCATGCAAATGATGACGAACACAGGAGGAACCTTGTACCCAACCTTGTAGTGTGGTGCTTGACTAGCCGGGTAGATCAACACGTTCAACCAACTATCCACCACATAGGAAAGCGTTACCGCTACTCCGACGATGATTGATCGAACTTCCGGAGAGGGGGATAGATCAGCCATCCAAGCAACCAAGATAGGGCCAACACCGTTTGAGAGCCAAAGAAGATAGTATCCAACCATCTTGACTTGAAATGCTCTCGGCCAAATCTATCGTTGTCACATAAAATTGTTAGTTTGAGAGTCAGTGACGACTCAGAGAGAAAGAGGTAACGAAACGAAACAGAACGAACAATAAGAATAATCAGCCCAACCAGCAGGGTCAACATCTGACCAAAGATCCAGAGCCATCTCTTTCCAAACCTCCCACTTCCCCATGCACAGCCTACCATGGCAACCATCTGGATGGCATAACCAATAATAGGTATCATATTGAGTTGAGAGATGTTGAATCGTTTAGTTCCATCCTCGTTCTTCTCGGCTTTAAGGAAGAGGACGATCCATGAGTTGGAATTTTGACTCCATGACCAAGTGCTGTAAGACAGATGGAAAAGGAAAACCCTCCAGTTCAGTTCATGCAAGGAGGAGAGAGAAGAGAAACAAGAACAGATGAAGAAACTCACCAGTAAGCTAAGCAAAAGACGTATACAACCCAGTTGGTGAAGATTTTCTTGACAATACCCCAACTCATTTTGGTAGGAGGCAACCTTTCAACCTCATCCATTCGAAGCAAAGCTATGCGCTTCTCTTCATTGGTCAGCCAGAAGACCCTCGTGGTTACCGGGTCGTCAGGAATCATAAAGTGTCCAAAGAGAGCGACAACGGCGGTCATCAACGCATTGAACACAAATCTATAGGAGAAGGAAGATAACACTTGTCAAAGCCGATTCACCCATTAGATGAAATTAAAAGACGATTCACCCACAGCCATCTCCACCCCGACAGTCCGGCGACACCGTCCATATTGGTATGCAAAGCGGCTTGCATGAAGCCGACAAACATGTTAGCTGCAGGATAGCTCGTTCCAAAGATGGCGATCCGAGCAGCAAGTTCCCTTGGAGTGCTATTTGGGGAAAAAGATAACACGCGTTGAATAAGCCATAAGTATATGAAGCAAAATCTCTATAAATGCTGGTTAGACTTACTACCATGAGCAAAGTACACAGATAACTGTATAGACAGAGTGGTCGGATGAAACATATTCAGCGCGCGCTCTCTTGGAAGCTCGTCGAACTGAAAGGATAACTTACTTCCAGGGTAGGCACTGGCCTCAAAAACTCCGATGAAGAAGCGAAGGGCGTACATGCCATGAACATCACGACAAGCGGCCATGAGGCCGGTCATAAGTCCCCAGAGCAGCTCCGCTCCAGGTAACCACATGCTCGGTCTGATTTTGCTCAAGATGACTTGAGAGGGCATAACCCTATGTAAATTGTTAGCAGAGTTAGGAAAGAAGAACATGTGATCGGCATCAGCGCAAGCAACACTCAACCCAATTTGACAGATGCAAAGGTAAAACAAAAGACAAACATGATGGCGTAGCCGATTCGGTAGGTAGTGTCCATGAAGTTTAGTTCGAGGCCGTACATGCCAAGCTAATCGTTGTACAAACAGAAGAGCAGGAAGGGTAAGTCTAGATGTTAGATAGACTTAACTGATTTCGGTTACCTACATCTTCCTTCATTCCACTTGCATAGGCAGTCTTGTAATTAGCACCGTCCATGATCTATCGAAAAAGAGTAAGCGCGACCACGTCAGGACGACGAGAACGCTGGCGGAAGGTCGATAAATGGTTACAAGAAGAGCTAAGTTGATTCTCACCTTGATCACGTACGTGAACCAAGCCCAGGAAATAAGGCAGAGGTCAAGCTTTAGGAGGAATCTTCTCTCCGCCTTAGATCTTCTTCTCATAAACTCTAAGGTCGATTGGTTTTCAAGGGACGCGACTTCATCCACCGACTCATTGAAAGATCGTTCCATTCTATCAAATGAATCCTTCTTATTGTCCTCAGGTGTATTGGCATTGACGTGGGTACAGTTGGGCTCGACACAGATTTCTGTGTGTTCTTGATGTGTTTGAAATGTTGGAACAGTAGAAGACGTCATCCGAGTGAGGTGACGATGTTGAAGAAGAGTTAAGCTCAGCTCGGAGACGTATCTCTTTTAGTGACACGGAATAGAAGACGGAAGGTGAGCGTATTCAACAGACGATACAAATGATGCTTATAACAAACAGAGGGAGACCTAAAGGTCTATAAGAAAGACTGACAACAACGAAAAAGATATCAGCCGAACAGCAGATGGGCAATGGGAAAGCAGAGCCAAGAAAAATATTCAAATTTTATCGAGTGCCGGCCAGTCTTTCTTCCTGCTCGCACTTGCTACCTCTCCACTGTCGGTCGACTATTCAACTGTAGATGAGCATATACAAATACCAAGCATCGTGGACAAAGCAGTCTTCAGTGATTCGGAACTTGAGTTAGTATTGTATAGTGAGGGTATTGGTCTTGAAGACTGAATCAATGGCCATCCAAGCTAGCTGTACCATGATATGTGATGTAGCTCTGAGGAGTTGAATTATTGAAAGTGAATAACGTTCTCACTCAACAAAATGAGGACGGAGGCGTTCGGGTAGCATGGTGTTCGTGTCTGTGTGTGTTAGAGTACGAGATATATATGAGAACGATTCGAATCTGGATTATCACCTCTCGGGTTGTAACTTTGGGAAGGATTCTATGGCATATGAACGAAGCGCCGCGAAACGATCGTTCGCTCGCGTGTTTTGCTTTTTGAAGAAGGCAGACTTCATCCAATAATACATAGTGGTACATCTGATGATAAACAGTATGCGAATGCTGGTGCGGAATTTCATTATCCTATTGTGTATGGAATTGTTTAAAAATATGGTATATAGTTGGAAGAATTTGAGAGAATGAGAAAGTGTTACCGCTTCTTGATCTTCCGTAAGACGTCTCCTAACCCAGCGATGTTTAAAGGCTTCAGACAAGTAAACAGAGAAAGCATCCGTAAACGTGGGGTTCAAAATATCTGATACGTGTTTGCATTAACACACCTTTGAAAGGTATGAATGGAATCCTTCGGCTACGCATCGGGCCTGCGTATCTGTATCTGTGTTCTAAAAGGAGAAAGAGAAATGAACATTGGCGCACTCAAGCTGCGATTTAGAAGTCGTAGCAGCTGAACAAAACCGAAACTTACTGCCGTCAATGCAATTACTGCTGGTTGTCCAGTCAGAGGACTTGAGGAAATTCTTTGTTTGGCCGCATGTCCATCACATATGGGCATCGAAAGATCCTGTGGGTACAATTCCCGAGAAAAATAGCCACATAATACATATCGGGTTCCAACTCTAATATCAGGGGGAACATAAGCAGTAAGAGAACCAACCATGAGAATAAGATCATAGCGGGAGGATTCCGCAAGATTAACAGCTTGGTCTCCATCGTATGCAACATCCACATCCCTGAGAATTGTACAATTACATGGGATGTGAGTTTAGTTCTCCTCAACCGTCGGAGAGGAAGAAAAGATCAGACATACATGTAACCGAACCGCTCCAGAATCTTCCTTCCGACCACAGTGTTCACTTTGTTATCACTGATTACGATTACACCAGAAGAGAGAGATTGTCAATCAGTTCCAACATTGATGTTCGATGAGCGATAAACAGGGTATACATACTCTACAAGCAATATCTTGAGTGGGTTGTTCTAAGTGGATATATAACCAATAAAAACACAATTAGCGTACAACGGACCTCCACGGCTAACTTCTTCATGTATTAATATGTACCTTCCCCAACTGTTTATCAGACCCGTCCACCTTCTTAGGGGTTTGAACCGGATGAGGCTTTTGTTCATCCAGTTCATTGAGTATGTTGTAAAGACTGTCTATTCGAATAGGACAAGATAAGATGAACGAGTACGGCATTTTGAGACTGTTTGTCACCCGTGCCAAGTCGGATATCCTCGTCAGGAGAACAATTTTGGCGTTCGACTGCATACTTGCCAACGCCTGGAGTTTCTCCTTATTCAGATAACGCGGTTCGATAAAGATAAAAGCTGTATAAAAACCAGGTCAATAGCCTACTCAAACCTCAAAATGGAATTACGAGAGAGAAATTTCTGCTCACAGAAGCGGTTATTCGTGAGAGTTGAGGATCGAGCTTCGTCCAAAGTTGAATGTACAACAATTTGCTTTGCACCAAACGCATACAAGCTATGACCAGACATGACGATAGTTTAGCACGAACAGCCATGAGCGACAAGCCTAAAAAGACAGATAAGAGGTATGTCATACTTTTGTTCTAGTAGACGCCGAGTGATCGGTCCACTGTCATATATCAAACAAGTTGAGAATGGGCTTATAGTCGGATGTTTCGATACTTGATGCTCGTTCGACGGAGATTCTAACTCTGACAAGAAGCTAAAAGAGAATGTTGTCCCTTTACCCAGAGTAGATTCTGCCCAAGCGTCTCCACCTAGTAGTCGAGCTAGCGTTCGCGATATAACGAGTCCTAAACCACTCCCTCCGTGAGATCGAGTGATACTCTCATCGACCTACAGATGTAGAATATAACAGTTGGTCAACTGTTTGATCTAGAAATACAAGAAACTTCCTACTTACTTGAGAGAAAGCTTGGAATAGCCGATCCTGAAAGCGTGAGAACAGTACAATCTGATGAGCTCATCATCTCACATCGTCTAGCTGAGTGAGCTAGCTTACCATCCGATGCGCTGGAATCCCGAAACCCTGACAGCCGAAAGATAGAAGAATTAGAAGTCATATCTGACCGGTACGCCGTAATCAGATACAAGAAAGTCTCTACTCACCGTATCATCAACATGGATCTCAACGTAACAAGCTTTGTCATTGTTATCGACCTTTTTGGTTTTCCCTAAGACGATAGCAATCTAAAAGTAAGTTATGGAAGACGTTTATTGTAGAACTCTAAAGAGAACTTGACTTACAGCGTACCGAAATTGAACCTTTTTCGGTGAATTTAGCAGCATTTCTAGGCAAGTCAAACAGGTTGATAGTGAGTAATAGATGAGTTCTAAATACACAATTACAAAACACGACCCACGAGAGGAAATTCAAGAGAATTTGCCGAATTCGGTAGGGATCTGTGTTGACAAGAAGCGACGTAAGTTATTATCCTTAAAAGGGAACCCCAAAAGTGTTTTGCTTACCTCCAATCATGGAGGGAGGATCGTCTGTGCAATCAGTTGCGATAGCAACTTCAATATTCTTGTTTTGAATAGAAAGTGCAACTGATTGGATCTTGAAGCGATAGATAGAGAAGCAAGCTCGGTATTGTCAACAATTTGTGTCTATTGTCAGTCAAATTATATACGCCACTCACGGCTAGCTCGACTGTGGATCGAAGGTCGTACGGAATCTTTTCGGGGACTAAGGACTGGCTTTGAATCTTGCTTAAATCGAGCACGTTTCTACGAATGCAGAGTTTCATAGGTTAGTTGTTACTATTGAGAGCCAGGAGTCAGACCTCAACAAGCTCTTCGACACTTACCCGATAACGGTCTGATGTAAAATCACCAACGATCAGTAGGTAGTTTCTCTCCTGAAATTACTCATCACTGTACCAACTACTCACCTGAAGATCATCTCCACTTTTTCTTATAGTTTCGAGATGTTCCATCTGAGTTGGAGAAAGATCAGCAGAGTCTTGGAGAACACCTCTGTGCATGATACGAAAAGTCAGTTGAGTAAATCAGAAACAGAAACAAATATTATCCAGTGACTTACACGAGGCCCAGAATCGCAAAGAGAGGTGTCCGAAGTTCGTGACTGCAGTTCTAAATGATCAACTCGAAGAGTTGTCGAGTATGAGTTCCTTGTTCGAAACAGATGCTGTCAGAGTCAATGAGAGATTACACAAACAGAGATGAATTGCTGCTTCGATGACATGGCCTCGCTCAGCTCATATGTTCTAGTTGCCACCATTGCCTCCAAAGATCGATTTGAGAGAGACGACTCGATAGAAATGGCGGCGAAAGCTACAGACCGATGAAGCATGAGTGTCAACTCAAAACATAGATAAAGAGTTTGTACGTACTTGCTAAAGACGAAACTAGTTCCATCTGCTTCGGCATTTGAGAAGCCGGAATTGAGTAGTTCTTGTTACTCAAAAGAACAACTCCTATCACTTGACGCTGGTTCTCCAATGGAACAGCAAGGATACTACGAGGGGGATGTCTGCTGAAGAATGGGTCACTCGTTGTTGACTTGTCATTAGGGGTGAGAGAAGAAACACCTTTCTTCGTCCGGAATACGCTCAGAAGCGTAGACGCCGGAGCAAGGGTCTCAACAGAGGACAGAGGGATATCCTATATAAAGCAGCAGATAGATCAGTAGATGTGTCACTTCTAACAACCAATCGTCAACTCACGTAGACAGAGAGATTATTATAACCTCCAGCAGCTCGAAGGTGAAGGTTTGATGATGTGCTATCCAATAAAGCTAGAGCTCCGTAATCAGCTCTGACAAACTACAGAAAATATATAAAAGATGAGCGTCGTTCATAACGGTGAATTAAGGACAGTTAATTATGTACTTGAAGAAGAATTCGGAGCAGTTTAATCACTTTGTTACCAGATACAACAGAAACAAATATAAATCAGCACATAGTTTAATCAAATTGCGAATCGAAGGAAGCGCGTACCTATCGCATCAGGCTCCTACAGCGCGATCAAGAGCCGAAATTGATCAGTAAAGGTCGGAAGGAAGCAGTGAGATTTAGTGTTCGTCAAGTACCTTTTCGCGGGCCAGAACGAGACTTGATCGAACAAAAGTCAAGTTCTCAATCTCCGAAGGTGAAGACTGTTCGCTAAAAACCTCACTCTCATTCTCCGCGCCTAACGGAGCTTTAGCGGAGGAACTAAGGGGAGACAACAATGGCGCAAGATCTGGGAAGGTCGGAGGGGGTCGAACCATGCGTGTAGCGACTAGCTCACTAGGAAGTTGGACGATGCCGAGATGTTCGGTCAGAGGCGCAAAAGAGATTGCAAACTCGGAGGTTACTAGCCTCGATAAAGCAAGGGCCTTGGCCTGAAAGTATGCTTGTCGACTGGCATGCGCGTAACCTATACAAAGAGATCAAGAATGAGTGAATTCAAACCAGCGCTTCCTAAAACGACAGAAATATCACGATGGGCTTACCTAGCATTGGCCGGATACAACCCATCTTAAGCAACCATCTAGCTGTATAGAAGTTGACCAACCCTACAAACCAAATCAATTGGATCAGATATCCACAATATAGCATAGTCTCAATATTTGACTCACCAGATAACATTGGACGTCCAAGCTCATCACATCTGTCGATGACAGCTTCAATTGAGCGCAATGCGCTGGACCAATTGTCTTGAGATCTCGTGAGACGCAGAGTCTTGACAATGTCTCGACGAAGACTATAATCAACGGCTGATTAAATAGGACCATACAAGACAGTGGTTAACGAATGAATGAATTATGATGAAAACAGGAAGGCGATTTACAGCTTGAAAATCGGCACATATAGTCTAACGACTCGTCTGCGGCACGCTGTTCTTCATCTGATCCATGAAGAGCGGCGACTAAACTCGACATAAACAACCTGAACAACACGATTTCGGTCATCTATGCAGTCATACGTAATGCGAGCCAAATTCAGAAAACGAACCATTCTTGCATCTGTACAATAAAAGAGAAGCTGGTGTTGCTTTGAGGGCCCTTATCGATGATACGCTTCAATTCCTCGTAAGGCCGTCCGAAGAACAATGCGAGATACAGCTCTACGCTGATCCAGCCAAGTCTGTTCAAGAAAGAACTCCTATTTAATCAGCTGAAATTCAAAAAGGAGGAGGGAAAAGCTGTGAGTATGTTTACACTGACTGATATAAGGGAAATGGTTCCACCGCCTTATAATCAGTGGCATGATTGACAAACTTTCCATTAAGCTCTGAAAAAGAGAGGATCATGAGCTGTCCATGGGCCAAATATATTATATGATGAAGGATAGACTTACTGCTAAGCTCCTGAAAAGAACCTTCGCTACTAGACAAGTTCTCTAGAGCCTGAACAACCAGATCTATAGACGTCCTGGCGTGAGGAGGTGAGAGATGGATATTAGTATAATAATGCATAAGCTAGATCGATGTGCAAACAAGTCAACCATCAGTATTAAACGAAGCCCATAAAATTCGAATATAGTACAATAAACGACAGATGTACCTTCTTGAAGAAAGAATCAAGTGAAGTCCCAGAGAGCAATCGGGTAGCAAATTCTTGAGCCATCGAGTACGCCATAACAGAGAAGTCGACAGAACGAGAAGTCTCAAAAGACGCGTCGAAGGTGACTAAGGGAAGTGGGTCGTGGATGAGTCGCTGAACATCGACGTTTAATAAGAAGTTCTACGATCGTAGGTCGTAGGAGTTAGCAATGGATTATTGATGATACAACGTTCGAATGACAAAAGAGTGACATACGCTCTCTACTACACTCCTCTCTTTAAGCATGGAGAGCTGCTTGGCGCAACTAACATACAACTTCTGAGTCTCCCGGCTGATAGATAGGGGCGCGCTTATAGTGAGTGCAGTGAACAGTTGTGCCATTGAATCGGGAGCGGCTGATAGAGCTCTAGAAGATATCCCCGTCGTCACCATCAGCTCGAAGACGCTTTGTCCGTGATCCTCGCAAGTGACATAGAGCGTTGGTCTACAACAGAAGAAGTTAGAGACTGAATGATGAATTCTTGAAAGGAAATCAATGCTTACCCAACATAAACTATGGAACAACGATGCGAAGAGCCATTAGTTCATATCGCGGAATGCGCCGGACAGTAAACGGTAATGTTTGACCTACCGATAAGACGACATAAAGCAATGATAGTCTCATCCCTCACAGATAAATCTGAATCCGCTTGATTTTGTGCAGATTCAAGTATGTTATCGAAATCTGCAGCTGTAATAGGAAGCTTACGCCGAGCCTCAGGAGATGGTAAAATTGGCAGATCTGCCCTTGCGATTGCATCTAGAGCCTGATTTACAGCCGCCGCACTGATTGTCATTCAATGGTTTCAGTCAAGAAGATGGGTTTGTGTACTTTGAGAATCTTATTGGTAGTACGTACTGATCGCCTGTGACTATGTATAACCTCACCTATGAACGAGAATGCACACATGACAATCTTAGAAGAATATATAACAGGATTTGTTATCTAAAAGAATGCACTCACAACACTAGTACGAATTTCTAGCTCCTCTGGAACGGTTTTGCAAAATTTGAGGAAATTGACAAGCTGTGAAGCACGTTTCATCGTAAAGCTTTGTTCAGTCCAGAGGAGGATCGTAATGAAGAAATGACAAACGTACAGTAACGACCACATCACTCGAAGACATCATAGCAGAACACTCTGCATACGTCTGAGTATACATAAAACACGTCTTCCTTATTCGAAGCCAAGCTTCAGGTTCTGAGAAATGGGCGATACCATCAGCTGCCTTGAGATAATCAGATGAAATTTGAGACGAGGCGGATCTATTGGCTCGATGAGCCGCCTGGCAGGCTGTAAATCAGAGTGGTTGGGAAGTAGCATGAGACATGATATCAGCTAAAGTCTGCGAGAAGCCCAAAATGCAATGGTATCTCACCTAAGTTCACCAAATCATCCTCATTTGGAATACAAAGACCAAGTTTGCGCGCAAAGAGAAAGTTATCGACAACTGAAGCATTCATCCAATCCACAGAGACGATGTAAAATCAGTTTTCGCAGCGAAAGACACTAAATATATACGTACCGTCATAGAGGAAGTCATCTGCCAAATCAGATGAGAGAAGGTAGTTTGCAATTCTGAAGTGCATCGAAGCTCTCTGTTCCTGAGGGATTGAACAGTACGCGATATGCTGCTGTCGATCATGACTGAACTTTGCGGTTCTTCCAGCCACAACAATCACACCCTGTTTAATATATTTGGAGATTAAGATGAAGCCGCTCAGACAGATTTTTCCTCCGGTTCATAATCACAGTCCAACGAAACATACAATCGTTGATGCTCCATGAAGCAGGATCTCTATTTCCTTAAGCGGCTTGTCCATCAAAGCTGCGAGATGTTCAATCCTACACGCTCGCGATCGAAGACAAGAGAGAGTCTGATCGGTTGAAATTTATAGTTAGATTATAGGCTGAACTTGAAGAAGACAGGAATAAGAGAAGAATGTGGGATTACCTGAATCACCTCCTGAACATCTTGAGAGAGCGACCGCTGAGTTCTCTCGATAAAATCGTCTACAGACAACGACGAATGCTTCTGAAGCTGACGTAAGTCAATTCGCCACCTATAAAGATTGAAATGGAATGCTAAAGAAAGCCCACATGAATATTGAGACTAAATTATCCAGCCTATATGATATTAGATGAGAAGACACTTACAAAGAACTTCTGTCCGGACAAGCGCCTCGATAAGTGCTAATGAAAGGCCAGAGGAGCAAGAAGAATTGTCATGACTTGAACGATGTTTCTTATCATGTTGAGAGGAAAACTTACATCGAAGATAGAAGGGATTGCCCTGTGTCTGACTGAACAGAAATGCGATTAGAAATTCCATGTGAGACGACGGTGGCCTTCCTTCTGCAGTGTCCCACGCAAAGGATTTGGCCAAAAGCTTCTCGACACCTTTCTCTTTCAAAAGTTTTATTGGAATGCTTATAGAAGCAGGTAGATTTAATGATGTAGGCGGCGATTCAATCTGGGATTGTGTTCGGAAAAGCGAGATCACGAGGACGTTCTCGAGTTGGTTCACATCTTGTCTAAGTAAAGTTTGCCAACTGAAGGAAAAGGCCGGGACGATAAAAAACCATAAGCAAAGGCAACTTTGGCATACAGGCTCTTATATAGAAGAATGCGCCTATCCAACATACAGTGAAAGTTCCTCCGGTGCCACTGATAGTACACCCAAACCAGGTTTCAGCATGTTTTGAGTAAGAATCATAGACGAACTGAACTTACGCCATTGGATGTCATCTAGAACCAAAACGAGAGGTCTCTCCCGACTAGCAAATACTTGAAGCAACCTCTTAGACCAAGTTTCAAATCCAGACATGTATGCTACCCAATTAACTTCGTTGCTCGAAGGAGGAGTTACATCTGGGTCGGAAAGTAACAAAAAGTCTCTCCATTCGGCACTAATTAGGCTAAGAAACAGACTGGTTCGATGTCCAAGCGCATTTATGATTTTTTTCCTCCACATCCGAGAACGATGGACCTCTTTAGGATCTATTTAAACAGGTTCACAATATGAGTAAGATCAAGATGCGTAGCATGTAGTCGAACCATACAACAGAGACCAAACCTACCTGAGAACACACGGTCTAGAAGACTCTCGAACAGTTGTGTGAACCCGCTAAGAGGTTTTTTGATGTATTCTGTATTTTAAGAGCGTATAAACGAATGAGATGTATCGAAAGAGAAAAAGTTGTGGCGAATAACGAGGACGAACGGTCTAGTTTTGCCCAACCAAGCATGATGGCTTTCTTCGCGTCTCTCTCTTCTACCCAACGCTGCGTGAATTTACTCTTTCCCGATCCGCTAACTCCCCATACACAAACTGACATCAAAAGACCTTGGTCTCCTGAACCGTTCACCGTTAAGAGCGCTTTGTCAAGCGCCTCAAGCTCAGCTTCTCTATCGACGAGATCTTCTGAGATACGAAACCGGCTGATCTGGTCGGCTTCGCCTACAACAAATCGAGTTGAATCACCCTTTCTTTGGCAAATAGTCTTGAACTTGATCAAGTCGTAGAGAACTATGATCACCAATCAAGTTGGTTCTAAGTATCGAGATCATGACAACCAACCCGAATGATGTATTAGATGAGACATGGAGAGACATACGGGTTTTAGGACTGTAATACCTGTCGTTTATATCGTTCTCAACACAAGTCATGATCATCGTGCTTAGTTGAGGAGGCACGATGTCTGGTGGTGTAACTTCTCGTGTGACATGAGAGCTATTTTTCAAAAATGAGAAAACATGCGTAAGGTGATTAGTAGCACCAAATTTAAACCAAGGACAGAATACAACCGAAGCCTACTGGATATCTGAAAGCAGATCTAGACCGATAGTCCGAACTTGTTCAACCGGGAAGCCAACCACAAGTTCATAAGCGAAAGCTCCAAATGCAAAAACTGCCGATTGAACAAGACCGACCAGAGAATGTCAGCTCATGTTTGTAGTTGGAAGGTGTTTGTGCAATTAGGAACGTACTGTCTGATGCTGGTGTAGAGACTAGATATCTTGACGTGCTCAGCATCTCAGGACTGAGAAACTCTAGAAAGCGCCTAGTGAGTATGTTATCCATAGAGGAATTACCATCCGCCCAATCTGTCGTGCAGTCCTTGTGTAAGCTAAAAGGATTATCTCTATTTATCGCCGTCGGAGAATTTTCATAATTCGGTAAAAGCGAGACGGTTGAAAAGTTGACAAGCTCGATTTGATAGGAAGGATGGTGATGTCGGGCTGCTTCTGGTAGGGAGAAGTATTTTTTCGACGTCATAGAGTCTAGTCGAACTCGGAAGAAACTCTGAGAGACGACAGTCAAAGCGGTATGTTGCTGGTGAAGACTCTGTAAAGTAAACCACTCGGATCAAGAATCAGAATCGTTGATTGAGACAGGCGAGAACAGGTCATTCCTATTTCATTCAGACCTACCTGAATAATATTCGTCACTTCTATCAGAATCTCGCAAGCCATTGCGCAGATTGAACCTGCTTTCCCTAATGCATCTCTGTTCGCGGCTCCCGTATCATCATTCGTGTCGTCCTCGGCCTCCTCCTTTTTCCTTCCCTGGATAGAATGAACCCAAAAATCTTCGAGTGAAAGTGTGTTCTGGTCGTAGTCATCATGAATGATCCAAATCCCATTCGGTTCTTCCCAGAAGGCTATAGGCTCCTTCAGGTAGGAGAACAAGTCTTTTGAGCTCGACGCGGCAAATTCAGGAGAATGAGATCCTTCAGTTGAGGTCGGTACAGGAGAGAGTGGTGAAGGATTTGCCATGAATGCTCTTTTCCGAGCAAGCCGCAATCCTAGTTGATGACTTCTTTTGGCGAGACACACGGCTATCGATCGATCAAAGTGAGTAAGCCCTGACTTCAAGAGGAACGAGGCAAGAGATTAAAGATAGCTCATACCATCTGGATCTCTTGCTGATATGTATTCGAACCAAACTCGTCGTGGCCATTCTAGATTATCTGAAACTGGAAACTTCGGTACGGGCCGAAGGAGGGCAAATCCACTTCTGAGCAATCCATTGTTCTGAGTGGACGATGAGGTACTGTCTGTCGATTCTAACAGTTCATCCGTATCGATCTCGGTCCACGGTCGATCCAGCTTGACCTCGGTTAGACCAACATTTGCGAACTTTGGATCATCCGCCATCAAGGAAACCTATGTAGAGTGTAAGCAGAGAAAGAAACCTGTAGGATGTAGAGTATGCAAAGGTACAGATCCAGCAGCTCACAAAGGATTTAATGATGTAAAGGGCGGTAATCCGATTGGGAACGCTCAGGCGGAGATCGCCTTGATTATGATATCATAAAGGGTTACATAATGAGAAGAAATTCACAGATGAGTAACGGAAGTAATACAGGCTTCACACTTCAATCTGTGAAACGTTTTTTGCTGTGTTAAATCCATTTGTTTGAAAGGATTTTTGATATGCCAGCCAAACAGTAGAATGAATCAGGAATAACCAAGTCGCGAAAGACAACAATGGAACGGAATGCTTGAGGGAGTAAAACATAACATCGTTTAAAAGTGTGATTGGAAGGAGGAGCTAACAAAAGAGATATATCTGAGACAGTGAAGCTAAAAAGAAGAAGATGCACTTTTCATCTCTTATAAGATATCGGTCTTCTTAGCGCCCTTCAAGCCGATAACTTCTCCGTCCTCGAGCTCGTAAGTATCATACAGCTTCAGAGCCTCCTTAGCAGCCTAGATAGAGAAGAGTGGGTAGACGTGTCAGCGGCAAATAGAATCCAAAATTTGAGTGGAAGCAAGAAAGAAACCTCACCTTTGCTCCAGACATGAGCATCGCTCCAAAAGTAGCTCCCATTCGATTAGACCCATCAAGTTCGGAGAGCTCCATGCCTCCAGTGATCAATCCAGGAACAATTTCTCGGGTGTTGTTTACGATATAGTCCTCTGCATTTCTCATATCGAGACCTCTCATGTTTCCCAACTGTTCGACCAAACCGATGGACACACATCGTTTGGCGGCAAACCCTCCGAACGGTCCGTCGTGGCCACAGAACGAGCATACAATCGGAGCCGTGATGGTCTGAGGGTCCATGCATGATTGCAAACCGTGGGCAAGGGTGACGAGTGTGTAGTTGGAAACCACTCCTGACACTCGGAGCCCACCGTTTCCTAAGGCGTCCGGTCGAGTGATCAAGTCTTCAGCGGCCGTGGCGTTATAAAGCTTCACATTAGGGAACTGGAGGACCTTGGAGAGGATGGTAGATGTGAACAGAGCAGCGTGTTTGACAACAACAAAGTCACCTTCGTCCTCGAAGTCAACGCCCAACTCCCGCAAGAAAGCATCGGCAGGCTTGCGGATGACCATTGCCGACATGAGCTGACCGCCTACCCAGGCACCTCCACCTAGAGACGACAATCGTTGGTAGGATTAGAACGTTTAATGAGACACAGCAAGTCAGTCGATTACACAAGATGAACGATAACAATGAAAAAGTTCTAACCAGGCGCCACACCAGCCTCAAGAATAGTGATCTTGAGATCAGGTCGTTCTTTGGCTAAGACGTAAGCACAGGATAAACCGGCACTTCCGGCACCAAGAATAATGACATCTGTAAAACAGAAGGTAGAAGGAGATCGTGGATGTGAGCGAGATAAGAAAACTGACAACAATAATAATCGACATAGAATAAAGATGTTCTTACCAGAAATAGCACTCTTCATAAGATCGTCATAGTATCTCGAAGTCATAGCTCGAGAAACCTGGTATTCCTTGACTACAAAAGCAGACGAAGGCATCAGATACGATGAACAAACTAACGACAAGAAAGGCTTAAACCTACTGGGAGCGAATCGATATTTTCCGTTGAAATCTTCGACAGGACCTTTGATTGAGTTTGCGGCCTGGGCATCCGCCTCATCAGAAGAAGCGACCGAGGGGGTATTCTTGATAGATGAGGGAGGTGACAGAGGCAAAACCGAGGGAGCGCTATCAAGCTTGGCTTGCATGGGAGCAAGCCGAGTGGCCACAATTGAAGATTTGAAGGAGTCCATTACGCGTGGTTGAGAAAGGTAGGTTTGGAGTGAGGATAGATTATCAAGTTGTTGGTTGAGAGTAGAGAGAAGCAAGAGAGAGATGGTCTGAAGAGATGGAGGTAGAATAGAGAAAGAGAGATGGGGAGTGTTTGCGCTTAATTTTTATAGCCAAAAACAGGGGTAGAGAAGGATCGAGAAAAAGCAGCAACTTTGTTCGTGTCACGCTTGAGTTCAGAGTCATTTTTGGGGTGGAGAACAGAGAGAAAGCGGAACGTTCGGGTGACCATGAGCGGTTATCGTATTCTGCATGGATTAGGCTTAGAATAGAAGAAAAAAACCCTATAGATAGCGATTGTAGGCAAGAAAAGAGAGTAATAAATCGATGAGCGAAGAGACGGACCTCCGTGTTTTCGTCCCGCTTTTCTTTGGGGAAAAACGTTGGACGCGGATCGGTTTTTTTTCATGTCCGGCTTGATGATAGGAAACTCCTTCTCGAAGAGAATTTCGTGATTGGCGACCTGCCTCTTTCTCGTCTTGAATCCAATGGAGGGAGGCATCGAAACCATTAGGTCGTCATCAGACAAATAGGAAGGATCAATAAGTTTGATAAGTAGAGACAGATTTGGACAGAGATCGAGGGACATGCATCCCGGTTCAGCTGACAAGTCCATTCGATGGGATGTCTTTATTTCTCACACCACTGTTAGTATCCATCTCTTTCGGTCTTGTGGACAGTCCAAGACAAAAGATGCAAAACGATTGATAGGTCTTCATTGTGTGTTCAGATAGGTCCTTTCACAAGTTTGTGTCAGTAAATCCTGGGATCTGAAGAAGATATCTCGGTTAGTAGAAACGTGGGGGGTCGAGCACTGTGTACGACCTCACCTCAACGACTCGTTCAAAGCAAGTTCACGACGCACGCATGACCGTGAAACCGCTATTGACCGTATAATCTCAGCCCTGGGAAGGGCACCGGTACTGCTTTGAATGAGACAGAAGAGAGAAGAAGAGAAAGAATGGTATAGTATTCATCGATTCATCAAAGTACGACATCTATCTACTAGGTATAAACTAAATTACAGAAGGTAGGTGACAAAATGGAATGTGAAGGTAAGAAAGCAACCAGGAAGACATTTCGTGGGAGAGGCCACGCTCTTATATGATATGGAAATAACCCTAACAAAAAAATTCCCATCAACCTCATCAACTGAGACTGATACCGAGGCTGTCACGAACTGAACTCTGACCCAAGGGAATTTGTTCGTTTTCAATTTGGGGGCCCTGAGCCCTGAACGGCCACATATCGATCATCATCGGCCGTAATTATCGTTCCGCAGCACATTTAAATAACGTTTAATGAAATTCTTGTTAGGGAACTTTTGTAATATTCATTAGAGAACGTTTTTATTTTGGCTCAAACAAGGCCAAGGATAACCCTAACATATCACTATATCCGCAGCAACATCTCATCACGTGGCGGGCTGATCGACGACGAAAACAACAAACATCAATCGTTTTATACTTGCCTTCTTATTTATACAGGGATTGAGCTTACACCTCTTCTTCTTTTCCTTCTCTTCCTTCAGTCAATCTGTCGTGTCCTCTCACTCACACTCGTTCTTTCTAGTTCTCTTTTGGGCTGCTTACTAGTGGCCTGGTTCCCTAGTTGTCCGTCTCTTGTTCCCTCTTGTTTCCTCTTCTTCGCCGACGCGCAAGCTGATAGCTTTCTCATGGCTTATCACAGAATCACTTCTAGACCTTCAACCCGCCTCCTCTCTGATCTAATGAAGTTCCTCGCGTCTCTTCTACTGTTGGCCTCCTCGGTTACGGCTGCCGTACTTGACCCTTCTGATACTGCCAATTCCGTTCCTGTGCGTACCTTTTTCAATCATTCACTCCTTTCTAATGCGCGACCACCATCTTCTGTCCGCTCTACCTTCCTACTCTAGCTGACAGCGACAAAACTACCCGACCTCTTTCGTCCATCACATTGTCATGGATAGGTAACATATGTTCCTAACAAGTGGATTATCGAGTATTCTTCTGGAACCGTCAGTAGTAAACGGTCCTTGGTAAGTTTTCTCGTGCTATACATCATTTGCCCAACGCGCATAGAACGAATCATAACTTTCCACTCTGCTTGATCGCGCGCTTCGCTACGTAGGACTCTCATGAAGCCTTCAGCTTTCACATGGAGAAAAGAGGTATCGTTCACGATATTCTTCGAGTGTTTAATAACCAAGATCTCTTCAATGGGGCTACTGTCGCTGTTGCCGATGCCGTTCGTACTTTTCTCAACATATAAGCATGTTGTACAGCCAGACTCTGACTCTATTTATGCCGACCCTGTCAACTTTTAATGATGACCTACGGGTTCAAACATCCGGCAACAGGATATTTCATCGGTTCAATCTATCCCCGGCGTCATCCGGGCCTATCCTGTTAGACTTATCCCTCTACCTGATTTCTCTCCCCGACCCTGCTCACCGGCTGGAATCGATACCTTGTTGGTCTCTTCATCGTCTTCTGCTATTGGACCTGTTACACAGTGACTAATCTTGGCGGTTTTGGGTTTGCCTTCATCTCATCTTCGATTCATTCTCGTTTTTGCAAAACAAAAAAACAACAATACAACTCAGTTCTCCACACACAATGACGAACGTGAGCAAACTCCACAACCTGGGCATCAAAGGCAAGGGTGTCCAGGTAGCCATCATCGATTCTGGAGTGGATTACAACCATCCTGCTCTCGGAGGATGTTTCGGAGCTGGATGCAAAGTTGTAAAGGTCTGACTTGCTCTTCCTGTGTTCAACTCGTCACAATGTTGATCTATTGTCATTGAAATATGTTTCCTTCTATTGCTAACGGTCTTCGATCTAAATCAACATAGGGCTATGACTTTGTAAGTCGTTTGGCATGGTCTCTTCTGC
>MVAH01000114.1:0-58172 GCA_014825575.1 Phaffia australis
GCAGCGCTGAGGCCTCCAGCCTTGAGCTTCTGTAAGCATCATCTTCACCGGGCCAGCCGCATGCCCACGGGAAACCGACGAGTGCGCGCCGTTGTCGAATGCCAGAAAATTGAGCGGATATCCTTTCGCTACAAGTACGGCCACCTGGTGTGAACGCTCGCTCGCGGTTGATGTGCGCACCCTAGCGAAGAAGGTCCCGGCGTCGGGCGGCGAAGAAGGTGGAGAGACAACGCAACGAATAGAGATGATGTTCTCATTCTTGTTTTCGCTCTGACTTTTCTCTATCTTTCTTGTCTTCTCCTCAATTCTCCTTGAACATCTCAGATAGCTCAGCCCCGATTCCATCCCGGACGTGTATTGTGTGGTCATATCAAATCCACACATTATGAAGTAGTAGCAGCATGTGTCTGGCAAAAGAGAACTCAAGGCTGTGTAAATCACGTGATGATAGAACGTCATCAACTGCCATGTTGCTAGTCAGCTAACAACTACATCAACCCCGACCCATAACTTGAACCAAAAGACCAGGACGCCATGAGCATTGCAGTCATTTTGGGTTCTTCCTCTGGAGGGATTGGCTCTCATTTAGCCCGTGAGTAAGGTGTTTACGGAAGGTTTTGTCTAGACTTCTTTATAGCTCATCGAGAACCTTTTCAGAATATATTCTTCGCTCGACTGCTCTCCAGGTCGTAGCGCTCTCGTCCAAACCTACATCTCAAACACTTGATGCTCTTCTTTCCAGCGCTTCAAGCTCTTCGGAATGGAAAGATCGAATCACTCCATTTCAGATAGATGCTCTCGGTGATTCGTTCGACCAACAGCTTCAGCAGGCCGCTCAAAACGTTGAACAAGCATTGGGAAAGAACGTTAGGCTGATAGTTTGTTCAAGCGGAATCGTACGTACCCTACCCTCTGTCTCTTCTGTTCATTGAAATCTTGCACGTTGATCTTAAAACTAGCATCTTAAACTGATCTTGGTTCTCATTTCAGCTCCATCCTGAGAAATCGATCGGTCAGATCGATCCTGCTCACTCGATCGAATCTTATAAACTCAACACACTCTCTCATCTACTAACGTACAAGCACTTCACTCCACTGATTCCCACAATCAAACAATTTGAGATTAAATCCTCCTCAGCTGAAAACTACAAAGACCCTGCGCAAGGTCTACTAAAGCCTGGCTTGGGAGCTTGTGTCAGTTTAAGCGCTAGAGTGGGTAGCATAGGTGATAACAAGATGGGAGGGTACGTTCGGTCTCTGCTCTTGTCATGGATGATGCTGAGCTGAGTATGAGTTTCGAGACACCAACTTCTAATGCTAATTCGGTTTATGACTCAACAAATGAATATCGATAAAGTTGGTATTCTTACCGATCGTAAGTCACGTACCGCTCAATCATCTGGTTCTCTCTCGGCCTAATTGTGCTTTATTCTCTACGCTTGTTTTCTTCAGGACAAAAGCTGCTGTCAACCAAACCATTAAAACTCTCAATCTCGAGGTTCGAGCATCTTGTCAACTTTCGGTCATCGATCAAGGCTGTCACGTTTATTTGGAAGTTCAAGACGGCCTGATACTGATGTTTACCTTTTCTTCTACAACAGTTAAAGAATAAGAAGTCGTCAGCTATATCGCTTGCATATCGTTCGTCTCAAATACCCTTCCTTGAACCTGAGATGAGATTATGTTGACGAAATTGATGACTGGATCTGGTGTCTGAATAAAACAATCAGATCCGGGAACGACGAAGACCACGCTCTCATCTCCATTCGTATCTTCCTCGGCCCCGTCGTCTCGGTCCAAAGGCCTTTTCGAACCAACAGAAGCAGTCGAAGAACTCGTCAATGTGTTGAGTGAACTCGAAAGAGAAAGAGACGGGGGTGGATTTAGAGATTGGAGGGGGGAAGTGGTTCCGTGGTGATCGGGAGAAAGGTCAATGTCTGTTTTCGATGTATACGTGTGAGGAGTGGTACCATGAATTTCTAACCCGTGCGAAGGACTTTTATTCGTACGTGAGAGAATATACATATAACAAGGATGAAGTCTCAAAAACAGGCATTTAATCAACAAGCAAGCAAGACTCAAAAGCTATTAAACATATAATTCACAACAAAAGAAGAACAAATGAATTTCCAAGAAGAAAAAAGAAGATCAAAGCAAGGAAGAAGAACGGCACGGATAGTTTAATCTCGATTCTGATTGTTGAGCACCCTCAAGATCTGAAGGAATAAGTTGATGATGTCCAAGTACAACCTAAGAGCTCCCATGATGTACTCGTCTGGCGAGAGCTTGGTCATGATGGCATGGGTCTGATTGACATATACATGTACATGTTCGTCCAATAAGTCAGCAAGGGAATCGTCATCTTGATAGTACACTTGTGAGGAGTTGTAGAACATACATCGAAGAGGATGTATCCGGAGAACACCAAGCAGCCGATGCAAGCGAGGAAAAGGTCCATTCCTTGACTGAAAGGGAAGAAAACCGAGACCAAGGAGGCTGGATTAAGAAGTATATGAGACAGATTTAGTAAGCTAGGGAAATCCGTGACAATGGAAAAAGGCCGATAACATGATAAGTGAGGGTTTAAGAACTCACTCGTGAACATGACCATGATTCCACCAAAGAGCCATGGAGCAAGTCCGTCAAAGTCCCATTTGGACTGAAGCGTGAAGAGCGAAAGCCCAATGAATACACCCAAGGTAATTACCAAAGCCTGGATGACAACCTTCTGGTCGTAATACCTGTGCGCGTTCCAAATGTTACAATGGTTTCAGAGTTTGTTTCATCCATCTTCAGATAGTTAAGTAGTGGACTAGGCGAGGAACATACGAGACAACGGTTCCAATAGAGAGAGATTCAAACAGGGTAAACGCCCCTAGAAGGAATAGGTTGAGAGGGTGCGAATCAATCTTCCAAAACAAGGTGAACAAGGAGGCGAATGTCCCCACGAGCGGAAGCCAGAAGAACCACGTGCTGTTTGACACATAGTTTGAGGATAAATTAGAGTCGGCAAGCTTCCATCGAGTAAATATAAATCATAGACACGTCAATGACCTACTTCTCCTGGGTCCATCGGATGGCTGCCGGCTGACTCATACCTATAGCGACGATGGCGGTGAAAAGGAGCTGAACGGCCAAGATAGAGTAGACTTTTCGAATGAAGCCCATTCTGATGAAATCATGAAAGAAAGAAAGGAAGACATTGTCAGGGCCAAAAATTTCAAGCAAAGGCAGAAAGAAAGATCAAGAAGATGGTCTTGAAAGAAGTTGGATGCACGAACCGAATCGAAATATCACTGCTGCTAACAGATGTTCCAAACTTGAAATCATCTTCATCGTCCTCATCCAAAGCCTCTCTAGGCACATCCGAGTGGATGAACGCGTTCTGAATAGCAGCAGAAGAGGATGCTAGAAGAGGAGCGTTTGCGTTGGCTGTAGGAGGAGCAGGGTTGATTGCGTCGTAGGATTTCGGACCCCCACTAGGAGGATCATAAGCAGGAGGAGCACTAAAGGACAGAAGTTTGACCAAGATCACTAATCGCTCAACAATGACTTCCTTTCCGACAACAGCACAAGTGACAAGACTCACTAAGACATCTGATAGAGAACAAACGATGAAAGTAGTTTCGTCGGTGGTGGTGGTGGTGGTGAGAATAATAGGGAAGCTGGTCATTAAGAACGATAAACGGTATACATGGCGGTGAGGCTGTGCAGACTGATGAGGTCAGTGCTTTCTGGTTACGGTGCTACGCACGTGACGTTTATTACATCGGTTACAGCCGAGCGATAAGATCAAGAGAACCTTCGAACTTTTACTCGCAACTACAAACGACAACCGACGATGGAGAGGTCACAACGTGTAGAGAACGTCAGGATTGAGGACAGTACTGGCAATGTTAGCAAAAAGAATGATGAGGACGATACACCAGAAGCGTTAAAGGAGTTGAATAGTCAACGATCGTGGATTCTCATCTCTTTCTGGACAGCTATCGTGCTTTGCTTACCATACTGGTGGATGTCGACCTCTATAGAAAGGCTCGCTCTACCTTCCTTAAGTCCTTCTTCACTGGCCCAAATCTCAGTGGGTGTAAATTGGATTATCTCGTTTCTGATGTTGAATTCTTCCAAACTTATCTTGCATCCTGTTTCTTGCAACAGCCGCCAAGATTCGTGGAACATGTGTGCTTGTCCTCAGCCGTGGATGATCAGACGGAAAAGTCTCTCCAGCAACTCGCCCACCATCTTCAATCTCAAATCTCAAGAAGAGGTAGAGGTTTACACCAAGACAAGATTCTTATTTCTTTTGCAAACTCAACTACCTCATCATGTGGTGCATCAGGCGCGTCAAATCTGTCTCTTGTTATCTACTTTCCCCTTGAGATTAATCACTTACTAACCTCACTCTTCATATCGGGTCATGTCTATAGGTCATATGCTTTCTTTTCCCGGTTTTTTTCCCTCAATACCTGAGCTTGCTGATATGGTCGATAATCTCCTACCATCGACCCAAGCGCTGATTAGCTCTACTTCCCAACATGGATCGAGACACATCAAATATGCGTCTCGACTCCGATTGAGCTTCACATTGCTCTTAGAAGATGTGACAGAGAGCGAGGTGTTTGATTGGAACATTGAGCAAGGTCTTCAAGGTGTGTGTTTATCTCACAGATATGATCACCGAACGCCGACCGTTGACGTTACAATGTCTTTCGTTTTAGAAATCTTCGAGCCTTTCTTGAAAGCTCTTTCGCCTCTTCACAACATCACTGTCCGTTCTCAAATTCAATACCACTGCCCTCTATCCGTTGAGCCTATCCTTCTTTCTGCCTTGAGATCAGAAATTCAACAAAAGGAGCATGAAAGTTGGGTTGTGAGATCAGATGATGCAAGGGCTTTTGTGAATACCGAAAAATGGGCGGTTGACACAGGTGACCAAAGTGCTTACGGAGATGAAGAGGACATCGGTGTGTTGAAGATGATGATATTTGTGCCGAGAACTTGGAGAAGAAAGATGGGATTCGAGATAGAACATTCAGGTGTGTGCTATTTCGCATTCATTCTTGCTATCATTCTCATAAACTCAACTACATCTGAGTCATACTACATTCCTGCAATCGTCAAAGACAAATTGTCAGATACAATCCTTCTCCCACAACAAGGAGTACTCACCATCCTCCCTTGGACGACAATCGCCGACTCATCAAAAACTCTCTCTCTCGACAACCTCCGTCCAATTCTCCAGACCCAACTCCAAATGCTGCGCACCCTCCTTTCTGTTCCGCCCTCAATACATCTCCCATACACTGATTCTTCTGGATCAGGTGTAACGTCATTCCAGCTTTCAACAATGCGCCGTCAGCGAGCGGCGGAGAATGTGAAGAGCGCAGTTGAAAGTCTAGTGGCTTTGGAGAGATTGGTGGTCAAGATCGGAGAAATGAGAGTAGGAACTAACGTCAGAGAAGATGTGGCTGGCGCTGTGGGTCAGCTTGAAAAAGTTTGTCTCTTGTTAATTTTTCAAAACTTCATTCTTGTTTCGTGAGGAAAATACTCAAATCAAGGCACGGTGGCCATTTGGTCGGTCTCCTCCATTTGTATATGTCTCTGCTTCCACTCAACTCTTGGATCAGATCATTCTCTCAACGGATCCACAAGAGATCTTTGAACGATCCCGGATTGCTCTGCGACTGAGCTCCAATGCTTTCTTTAATCCTACCATGCTTGGTCTCTTGTATTTCGTGTGTCTTATCTCCTTCTCGAACTTTGTTCAGGATCTCGTGGCTCATCTACTGACTATACATGCCATTCAATTGTCGTACTATTCGATGCTGGATGACCTTCAGCCCGACGAACACAAATATGCAGTCTGTACGTACTCGTTTCTCCACTCACTCTGTGCTTATTAAAAAATGACCATCGCCCTGTATTTCTCCTGACGTTAAATGAATTGTTATCGTACATCTATGGACGCCTCACATTCAAATCAATAGACGCACCGTTGTTTGCGCCCGTAGGTGTGCCTCTCATCGTCAGCGTCTTTCAAGCAGTGCGTAGGAGGAGACGGAGGCGCGTGTCAAAGAAGAGTGAAGCTCAACCGTCTGTCGAACGGAGTTCAGAATAGACAAATTAGATGAATCTCTGTCCCGATATATCACCAAGCCCGCTGCTCCTGATAGAAAAGAGCGATATAGAGGAGCACACAAGTACAATGAGGGTTCAGTATGCATATATTTCAAAATACACAGAGACCTGTCCGGTCTAAGAAGAGAGAGATATGAGATGAGAGGCAACAAGTAAACAAGTAACTAATTCCAATGACAAACTCACGCGTTCCAAGTAAAGCGAAGAAATGATACAGAGATACAGATTAATGATACTTTGCGAAGAAAACTAGAACCAAGATACAAGGAGGAAGAGACACAGTTTGAAGTGAGAAGAAGAAAGAAACTACAAATCCATGCGAGTCGTTCACAGCGTCTATTTAGCAACAAAACAGATGAATGAATAGAAAAAGAAACCCCGACAGTCTAATAGCAATCAAAAAAAGACCTGACTTCAGCCACTCAGCCCCACCAATTTGCCAAGGATTCCCCAAGCATCTTCCATATGTATCCCTGCTCCTGCGCTCACGCTTCCGCCTAAACCGTTCACAACTATGTTGGGAATAAAGTTTTTATAGATCTCTCGTAAGACAAATACGACGGACGCTAGGACAAGCGCTTTGATCTCTGATGAACTTAAACCTGATGGTTGCCTACGAACTATCATTTGAGAGTCTGACAGCTGTGATTTCGCTTCGAGACATGGATAATTCTCATGGGACGATGTACAAAAAGATGTGGATCCATGTCGAGGCGGAGAGGGAGTGCATGTAGCAAGATGTGAGAACCCGAGAAGGAGAGCAAGACGTGTTCGAATGTTTCTGGTCTTGAGCATGATGAGGAAGATGAGCGTCCGAAAGATATCTCGGCTTGATCGGTCGCGAGGTGCGACTTCGTATGGTGAGCGTGTTTGGGCGCTAATTTCTGTACAAACTGGAAAGACCACAGGAGAGAGCGACCCTGATTGACAAGAAATGTACGATGCAATTGAGCGAGAATCTGCAGAGTCGAGAACCAAGTCGTCTGGTTGCTCCGAGCCAGAGACGAACACTGATGCAGGAAATTCGTCTGCGGGAGCGATAGGCTCGAGAGCTTCTAGATGATGGGTTGTTATATCTCTAGCGTATACTCTTGCGACGTATGGGTCAATCGCAAAGAGATTAGACGTCAAAACAGTGCTGATCTCGGATATTGTTGCCCTACGGCGTGTTGCACTGAAAGCTTGAGAACGTGAGGAATGTTCGCTACTGAGAGACTCCGCCGAGCCATACGTGGCTGGGAACAAAGACGACGGTGTTGACAGAACACGGGGCGTTTCGGAACCGTCCGATAGATGAAACTTTGGTAAAGTGAGCTCAATGTTTGAAGAGAAATTGGGAATAATGGTAGGCATCTCGACTAAGCAACCATCAGCGCTTCGATCGGAACTACGAGGAATTGATTCTGTTCCAGTTTCTGGTTCGAAAAATGACGATGATCGTCTATGGTGTTGGCTCATAGAACAATTTGGCTGGCGATCACTTTTAAGGCTGCTGGATTCATGCAAAATAACTGCAAGAGGAAATTCGGGACACCTGTAACGAAGTTGGACTTCATTGTATGAATTGTCGTGTGTAGAAATGTATGTCCCGTTGAACTCTGATGAATTCGGAACCAGCGAGATGAAGACAGTATGAGTCATTATTCTTCGGCTGATCGGGAACACTAAGCACTCACCAGGAGGAAGAGAAGATCGTTCAAAGTATACCTGGAACAGTTCCTTCTCAGACGGAAACGTGATCTTGGCCAATGTTGATGCTGGTAGCAGCCGCTTGAGGATAGTCCAAGCACTAGCCCACCACCATCCAAAACGTAGGACAAACACTACCATTTTGAAGGGAAAAGAGAGAAAGAAAGAAAAAACCAGAGATCAAGTATTGTCCCCAGCAGATGGTTCGTCGTGACAGGCACGCAAAGCTTACCATTAGAGCACAACCCGGGGTACTGATTACGACCTATATCTAGAAGGAAAGGAAGAATTTCCAGTTCCTTATAGAAACCAACAAGGTCAACACCTGATTTAGCACTCGCGCAGAGAATGACAGTGTCTACATACTATGTTGCTCTTAGAGGCTCCTTCCAGGTCTACCAGTATCGTGAATGTCAAGCACGGCGACTGCTCATCCAACTGCAAGTCCCTCAAATATCTTCTGGCGCACTCAAAACTCCATCTTCAGCAAGATTCCATCAAGCAAGGTGATTAGCATACCGAAACGTCGGCTTTAAGGTAGACCAGAGTCTTCGGAAAGGCTTACATCACGAATTGCTTTAGATCTTCCAGACTTCCATTGTCTGATCGTCTAACTTTGTTGAGCCGCAGAACAGCCACAGGTCGATCTAGCCGATCACAACACTCCTCTGGCATAAAGCTGAAAAGGTCAGCATAGCACTTGTCGAGGCAACCGAAATCTATAGTTTCTGGCCTGGACTCCCTTCGCCACAATAGGTGAGCTTGAAGAGCTTCAATTGTCTTTGATTGACATTGATCGGCGCGCTATTTGGTTTTCACCCAACACAGAAGTAGGTCAGAGAAATCAAGACAGACGTAACTACTGATACTTGATCTATTCTTCGATGGGTCAGACAGGGCATACCTTGAAAAACCGAAAGATCGTTGCTAAGTCGGCACATCAACAATTAGTGCAGAAATAGAAATCAGAGGTATGAGTAAAAATCCCGGTTTCTCGGCAATATCCGTCCCGGACGGTAAACGCACCAGTATCTCGTATGAATGCTGTTGCTCTTTCCCTGTCGGACTGGTCCCAGCCATGTAGTCCAGATAGACGAGGAATCACTTCCAGTAAGAGATCTTGTTGAAGACCATGAACTAAAGAAAGGTTCTGTCTCAACGTCAACAAGTCTTTTTGAACCAAAGTTCTTTCCATTACTAGTTGAAGGACTTGGATCGACCGGGTATCGATTCGATAGGATGTAGATCGATGGATGCAGATATCGTTTCTAAGACCAAGAACGATCTGTCTCTGCTAAAAAAAACTAGAGTTGTGGATGTTTGTCGTCTGTCGTCCTCGACCGATAGAACATGAAACTCTACAGTGGATGATGGTCAAGAGAAGAAGTAGTATCGTTCGTTCATTTAGTGCTCGAGGTCGGCTTTGTCAGTCAATCACATGCACAAGAACAGGAACAACAAATCTCTTCATAGCAGGGAGACTCCTCTTCCTTTCTCATCTCTTTCCGTATCGTCTTGCTATCCAACACGATCGGATCTGAGGAATGCACTCTAGAATCAAAGAGGTAACAACATATATACCCTGCTCTATGATACTTCACTCGACCCTGCTATTCTATCTTCAATCCGTTTTCACGAGCTTTTAGAGGGACGGCTTCATTAACGACGCCTGGTTGATTGCTGCTGCTGCTGCTGCTGCTGCTGCTGCTGTTGCTCTAGCTCATCATATGGCAGTCGCATATCCACCTTGTCACTAACATCCAGGTTTCGAGCGAAAGCACCTCGCTCGTCTTCATGTGCCACACGGTCGTCCTTGATCATCCTGTATAAGTGTATATGCGTCGCGAACAATACAAATAGATTCAAGTGATAGATTGTGAGACATTTGTCAAGCGCAAAAGACAAGCAGACAGAAAACCATCAACACGGACTTTGAGTTCACTCGAGCATCTTCTCCCTCTACCCCGAGGACGGCTTGAGGAGTTTTGGCTTCCAGGACCTATAAGAATAGGTAAGACGAGGGGAAGTATGAAAAAAATACGACAAAGGACTGATGCGTCAGTTTGTATAATGACATATGTGAGAACATGCTCAAGCTGAACAAGACATGATGACGCACATAATGGTTGTCACCTAAGATCAGGGTGGAAACAAGCAAGGGTATATGGAGATGTCAAAATCAGAGGAAGAGAATGGCACGCAAAGGGATTGATGACAAACAATTCGGGCAGTATTCATCTGATTCTTCATACACCGTCATATCCTATATGTTTCATTCACATCGGAGAAGGAGGGATATGTTGTGTCATGTAAGGTCAGCGACCCTACTTGTGGTTCTTTACAAGAACAGTAACAGACTAACCTTTCGGAATGCCTTTTTGCATTTTTTGCACATGAAGACCATTTCCATCGTTCTGGCAAGGTTATGGTCCATTTTTTCGGCATCTGAATATCGTATTGATTTAGAAAGGGAAGAATACTGTGTTTGTAAACCATGATAGAAAAAGAAGTTGTTGCAACCTCAGAGGAGAGGTATGGAGTCCACACAAATTCGAACGTACGACACTCTGGGCACTACCGTTTGAAACGTACGTTTTGCATCAATATGCACAAAAGGATGATGCAATATCAGAACGAAGTACCAAAGACAAAGAAGAGATAAAAAGACAAAAAGAACGGATCTGTTTCTATACGCACATCAAACCATTTGGAACAGCATGGCGCTCGGATAGCAACCTGAGCGTTGAGAATATGTTTGCTGAATGAACCAGTAAATTCAAGAATGAATCAGACAGAGTGTTGATACAGTTTGTCTTGTACATCAAGCTCACCACATAACTGATTGTACGTTGTTCTTGCTGATGCTTCTGCTGTTGCTGATGGAACGCTAGCTGTTGGTAGTAGGTGTCATAAAAAGCACAGCTTTTATAAAGAACATCACGTGCGTCATAATTTCCTTTTCTACCAGGTAGGATTTCTTACCGATCGTCAACCAAACTCACCATCCGACCTTAACCTTCAACCTCTTTGCTTTTGTGAAGTCTAGAATGAAGTCAAACTTTCAGGTAAGTTGCTTTGTACTCAAGTGACTTGCTCTGCATGTACTCACACCTTTTTTCTTCTCGGTTTGAATGGAATTTTCGATGACATCTTCAATGACTTCCTCTTCTGCACACCGTCGTCTCAAAAGTTCTCAAATCTGATAGGAACTGTCTACAGGCAAGGGAATGTTACTTTTACTCCAGATGGCAACTCGGTTCTCTCCCCCGTCGGAAACAGGGTATCCGTGTTTGATCTAGTCAAGTGTGTCCTTTCAAAAGTATTCCTTTTACCAGATGTCTTCACCAAATATGGCAAGAGTCTTCTGGTCAAATTGATAGACTAGACTCTACATATCATACTTCTTCTGAACATATCAACTTTGCCAATTTCTTCTCTCTAACAGCAACAAGTCGAGAACTCTCAACTTTGAGACCAGAAAGAACATCGCTTGCGTTGCTCTTAGTCCAGATGGAAATGTCGTGATGGCTATCGACCTCGGTGAGTCAACTTCCGTTTCTTATTTTAGGTTTTTTGACTGATTCATAAATATATGCTGGATTTCTCGTTGATACCCCAATTCAGATGGTCGAGCTATCTTCGCCTCTTTCCGGAAGGGAACCGCTCTTCACCACATGAACTTCAAGGCACCTGTTAAAGATGTTTCGTTCTCACCGGACGGAAAGTAAGTTTCGCAGCCCTCCCCCTTGGAATTTCAAGTTCTCTTGTCGTTGTGTGCACTCGAAATCTTGATCTGATTTGTCCTTCTTTGGGATGTACTTTCAACAGGTTCTTCGCAATCACTCACCAGGCACATCTTCAGATCTGGAAGACGCCTTCTCACTTGGCCAGAGAGTTCGCGCCTTTCGTTCTTCACCGGACTTACACCGGACACCGGGATGAAGTCCTGACTGTCACTTGGAGTCCATGCTCTAGGTCAGTTTATAAACGATCATACGCTCGACTTTTCTTATCGCTACACACTCATGCTGAATCACTATCTATCAAATGTCTCGTGTAACCAAACAGGTACATTCTCACCACTTCAAGAGACATGACTGCCAGGTTGTTCACTCTGCATCCTGTAGAAGGGTTTCGACCGAAAACTTTCGCAGGACACCGAGATGTTGTCATCAAGGCCTACTTTTCTAAGGACAGCAAAACCGTGTGTCAATTTGTTACACGTCTGATACTCAACTCATCGAAGTCGTTCTGATATATCCTAGAATTTCCATCGATTTCGTTTATATTTAGATTTATACTGTCAGTCGGGACGGAGCTGTGTTCGTATGGCAAGGAAAGACTACCGGTGGAGATGAGGCCTCGGAAGATGAAGACTTTGAGCCGGAAACAACAATTCTAGACGCGCCCGGATCTTCCACCTCCGAAGCCAAGCTGAACGAAGTTGCCTACACCCGATGGGGAGTTACCGATCGACACTATTTCTCCCAACCTGGAACCAAGGTTGTGTGTACAACCTTCCACCCGGGCTCGTCCATGCTTGTTGTTGGTTTCTCAACGGGAGTCTTTGGATTGTGGGAACTTCCATCCTTCACCAATGTCCACACTCTTTCAATCTCTCAAGAGAAAATTTCGTCTGTTGCCATTAATCAGTCTGGAGAATGGCTAGTATTTGGAGCTAGCAAGCTCGGCCAACTTCTTGTTTGGGAGTGGCAGTCAGAAAGTTACGTGCTTAAGCAGCAGGGTCACTACTTTGATATGAACGCTCTCTCGTTCTCCCAAGATGGTCAAAACATTGCTACTGGGGGAGATGATGGAAAGGTGAAGGTATGGAACATGAACTCTGGGTTCTGCTACGTTACGTTCTCGGAACACAGTTCTTCGGTCTCTTCGGTCGAGTTCGCCAAACAGGGCCAGGTTCTCTTCACCGCTTCGTTAGACGGAACTGTCCGTGCGTTTGACCTGGTCCGATACAGAAACTTCCGAACCTTCACATCGCCGACGCCCGTTCAGTTCTCTTCGCTCGCTGTTGATCCCTCTGGTGAGGTTGTCGCTGCTGGTTCACTCGACTCGTTCGAGATCTTTTTGTGGTCTGTCCAAACAGGCAAGCTGCTCGACATCTTGACCGGACATACCGCACCTGTTTCCGCGCTTGCTTTCGATCCTACCGGAAATCATCTTGCCTCGGTCTCGTGGGATCGAACTTGTCGACTGTGGACGATCTTTGGAAGATCGAAGAAGTCCGAAGTGTTCACTCTTTCATCGGATGCGCTCGCCGTTGCTTTCAGACCTGACGGAAAAGAACTGGCGGCATCTACTCTAGATGGCCAAATCTCTTTCTGGGACACTTTGGAGGGGAAACAGACAGGAGTTATCGAAGGCAGGAAGGACATTGCTGGTGGAAGAAAAATAGATGATCGGGTGACCGCCGCAAACAACTCGCAGGGCAAATCATTTAACTCGTTAGCTTACACCGCTGATGGAAGCTGCTTGTTAGCTGGAGGAAACTCCAAGTACGTCGTTTTATACGATGTCCGGGATGGAGTGATGGTCAAGAAGTTCCAAATCTCGGAGAATCTCTCTTTGGACGGAACGCAGGAGAAGTTGGATTCTCGAAAGTTGACTGAAGGTGGTGTCTCTGTCGATGCACTCGACGAACGTGGAAACGAGAGTGATCTCGAGGACAGGTTGGACTTGACGCTGCCTGGTGCTCAGCGAGGCGATCTTTCCAAGCGAAAATATAAACAAGAGGCCCGAACGAAAGCCGTCAGGTTCTCCCCTACCGGTCGATCTTGGGCTGCTGCTTCTACCGAAGGATTGTTGATCTATTCACTCGACGAGACCGTCACGTTCGATCCTTTCGATCTTGCTATCGATATCACTCCCCAATCCCTCCTTGCAACACTCGAATCCAAAGATTATCTCTTGGCGCTCATCGTCGCTTTCCGACTAAACGAACGTCATCTCATCATCAAGACGTATGAATCGATCCCTCCTACGGATATCAGATTGATTGCTGGTCAACTCCCAAAAGTCTATGTCAAAGCACTGCTCAGGTTCATCGCCAGTCATATCGAAGAAGGACCCCATGTAGAATTTGATCTGATCTGGGTGTCAGCAGTGTTGACTGCTCATGGTCGATGGCTCAGAGATCGATCTGGAGAGTTTGCCAGCGAGTTTAGGGCTATTCAAAAGGGAGTCACTGACTTCTCCCAGAGCATAGCTCGGCTGTGAGTACACCTCCCTTATAGTTTCATTATTTTTATTCTCTTTTTCGTTGTTTCTATTTGGGAAAGTTCCTGACTTCAGTTTTCTTTAAACTAGGTCGGACGAGAATTCGTTCAGTTTGTCATATATCATCCATCAACAACAGGCTTTCGAGGCTAACATGGCGCAGACCGAAGATGACAATAGTGATCTGATGTCTCTATAGACGTTATCCTATGTAGATTTTGTTTCTTGCAAAATAGAGCGGAATAAGGACGATGGCCTCTTTCAGTTTTCGATTCTGAGGACTGCCTATCTTTGGGCTAGATGTGAAAATCGTTTCGCTTCAAATTGCGTTGGTACATGTATATAAGTCTACAAAGGAAGGAAAAACGCTTCAATTAACCGCCCAGATTGAGAGAAAGATAGAAGAAACACTAGAAATTCGAAACTGGTAGACCTTAGGTCAGGACTTAACAAAGAGACAAAATAAGAACACTGAAGAAGGTATAGAGAAAGAACATGACAAAGGAGATGCAAACGATCTACTTCAACCAAAATAGGATATAACGCTAAGCATCGATCTTAGCCTTTTTAGGAGCACGTTTTTTGGGAGCTGGAACGACTGGGGATTCAGCAGCTGTTGATTCATCCTTCGACCTAAAATTTTTGAAGCATGCCAAGATTAGGTCCCTCCCTGTGCTAACAGAAGACGAACAGGTGCACTTACAATTTCTTGTAAATACTTTTTAACTTATCGTGTTTAATTCCCTTCCGAGGCCAGAAATAACTTGCGAAAACCCAAAGATGTTTTGACCATCTGTCAAATTGTAAACGAACCCAAGCCCACTTGTTAGTCGACAGATGGCGACTCATTCAGAACGGGAAAGGCAGATACTTACTTCTCTGCATCTTCGCCTTTGGCTCGCTTGTTGGCAACGACGAAGTCGATTCGAGCTCCAACCAAGGCCAGGCAATCTTTTAGGACTACTAGTTTTTCCTCTCGAGGAAGGTCGTCCGTTCCGGTTTTGAGTTTTTTCTTAATAGATGGAACAGTCATACAAACATTCAGTTTAGAGCCTCTGCCTACGTTCGTCTGCGAAACGAATTGTTCGGAGTCTAAACTTACTAGAGAACTCTTGACAGGGCGAAGTTCTTCTTTCGTAGCGGCCTCGTCCATCGATTCGCTATACAATTCCGCCCCAAGAGGAACACATTCAAAACTTGAATCTATCGTAACGTAGAGGATGTGTCTGAAGGACTTACTAGTCAGAGCTGTCAGATTCCGTATCAGTGTAAGTTGGCGTTGCTTTTCTCTTAACTTGGGCGGCAGCTGCTTCAGCAGCAGCGATAGCGGCAGATTGCGCTTTAGCCGAAGGCTTTCGTTTCAATGCAGCGCCTTCAGGAACTGGAGGGTAAGAGGATCCTGAGCTCTGGGAATGTTGGAGCCCTTGCGACTGCGCCAACGCAGATTGCTCAGCATAGTACCTAGCGTTGTCCTCAAACTCTCGAATAAGACCACACAGATAGTCTCCTCTCCTGACCAAATGGACCGCTGTAGGTGTGCTTTTGGTTTGACCTTCTTCCAGAGGTTTTCCTTTTTGATCCTCAAGGAAAAACTTGCCGGCAAGCTCAAGCGAAGGGTCCATCTGGATTGCTTCCCAAGAACCAAACCCGTGCTTCCAAATCCCGACCACCAACCGGGCGTCCTCATCAGGACTCCATTCGACAGTCCAGTTCTGGGTCGGGCGGATGTGGTCTGTAGGGATCCGCCAGCGGATTAGATCTGAAACAGTACTGAGAAGCTGGTGGACTGCCTTCAAGTCAAAGTGACGAGATACCATAGTCTCCGCATTGATACTCCTATAGACGTGACCGACCACCAAAGAGTCAATGTTGCTCAGAAGATTAGAAAAGATACATCAAAGAAGATCTCACGAGATGCCTCTAAATTCCATGAGTACTGCCTTCTGGCGCATATTGGATGTAATCTTGAGGAGTTGAGAGGTTGATTTGATTTATGATTCGAGTCAGCTGTTCTGACAACGACTGTCATGATCATGTTCGGTATGTGCACTCACCACTTCTCCGGCTTCCTGTTTCTTTTTCATCTCGCTCTTGTGAGCATTGATAGTCGCGATCCCGCCTTGAATGAGCTCGTCGCAAGCTTGCATGATTACAGCTCGGTTTTTCGTTTCGACCTTTGCGTCTTTTGCCTAATCCGAAGCAAGCAAGCAAGATAGATGGTTTAGTCAAACCTGAAACAAGTGAGGTAGATTCGCGAAGCGATTGTAAACGAGATGAATAAACTTACGATCAAGTCGTATCTTAACCTGATATCTCCCCACTTTTGGAGGTTTCGAATGAGCATTCGAAGATCTCGGTCTAGATTCAACGGAAATGCAGGGTTAGCGTTAAGCCTTTCGTTAAAGAGGATAAAAGATACATTTAGTCTTAGAAGAGTCACGAAAACATACCCTTGAGCTCCAATGCTTTCTGAGCAGCCGTCTTTCGAGCTGATCCAGTCTTGGCCGCTCCCTTGCTTTTGGGTGGGGGAGAATCTCTAGCGGGTGAGCTACCCTCTTCATCCATCATTCCTGAGTATGTTCCCGGGTTCGTTGGTGCTGCCGCTCGTTTTCTAGATTTCAAGCTCAATACTGTGGACTCTCTAGTGATTGCTTCGGTCGGCTCGATCACATCTACAGGTCGAGCTTCCACAGGGATGATCTCATCCCAAGAGAGATCGGTCTTAACATCTTGAACGGCAGCGAATTGTTGGAGGAAGCCTTCACCACCGAGGGAGGTTCCGCCACCGTCCATGCCAGCGGTCTCATGATCTTCAGCTCTATTCAAAATATCGTCTAGATCCATCTCATCTAGTTTCTTGTTCTGAATGGTGTCGTCCGTTTTGAACATGTTCTGAGCACCGAACCTGATCAAGAATGGGAGCGATTTTACCGATGAAATAGACTCAGTGAAAAGGGAAACAACTCGTGAGAAGAAAGGAAAACAACTTCAAAAGAAACATACTTTAAAATGGCGCTTAGTTCTTCTTTGCTAAAGTTCTCTGCCTTGGCTCCCCCAGCGGCCTTGGGTCCTAGAGTAGACCCGGAAGTATCCATCTGACTGATGACTATACAACATCAAACCGAGGTACACATTAGCCCTGTTCGGTCTGACAAGTGCAGTTCAAAAGATGGACAGAAAGAAAGGTAACTTACTAGCATGCTCCAGAACCATCTTCTTCTTTGCTCTCTCTAACACATCCTCCTCGACCGTATCTTTGCTCAACAGCCTGTAAAGAGGAGAAGAAACAGAGACAGGTAAACAAAATGGAGATACAATGGAAAAAAGAGCTGAGAAGAGGGCGGCTCTACCTGTACACCATGACGTGTGACTTCTGACCAATTCGGTGAGCTCGGGCCATTGCCTGTCAAAGCAAAATGTCAGAGAATAAGAACATGAAAATTGAAGCTTCTTCCTAGACGTTTAACAAACTCACCTGAAGGTCGTTTTGAGGATTCCTGATTTAGATCCGAATCATCCCACAGGAATCATAAGAATGTGAGTGACCGTGGCCAGAAGTATAGGAAGAGGAGATATACAGATAAGAAAACAGACTAACCAATCACTATCGAAAATGATGACCGTATCTGCAGAAGCGAGGTTGATACCAAGACCACCAGCTCTAGTAGAGAGCAAAAATGCAAAGTCTGGGGAGTTAGGTGCATTGAAGTGTTCAATGGACTTTTTACGGATGTCAGATGGTACCGTGCCTTAACATTGAGAGAAACAAAGACTGGTTCAGTTGGACCGTTGTAAAAAGAGAGAAGAAACTGTTGATGATGAACAACTGACCGTCTAACCGTTGATGAATGTAACCTCTGATGGACATGTAATCCGACATGATATCCAACATTCTGACCATCTGTGAGAAGATCAAGACTCTATGACCATCCGCTTTGAGCTTATTCAGCAGCTTATCGAGTAACACCATCTTTCCACTACTCATCACGATGCCTCGGAGAATTTCATCGGTCGTGTTTGCTTTAACCTCAGCTCCATCGAACAAGAACGGATGGTTTCTATTTTATCGTTTCGGCGAGGAAAAGATGTTTGGTCAGAACTCGCAACTTATCAATACCATCAAGGAAGGACAGACTCACGAAGCTTTCTTTAGCTCCATGACTGTATGCAAGAACAAAGACAACGTCGTAAGGGTAGATCAGAGACAGGCACGCAAGAGGTGTATTCAAAGAGTAGACCGCTGATAAGATTGAGAAATGAATCAAGTACCTATGTTTAGAAGACTGAACTGTTGGCCTTGAGCACCTTGACTGAGAGCTGTGAAGTTCTACAATAAGAAACCAGGACAACCAACCCCAAAGCAACAAGTCAGATACATTCTCCATGTACCCAGATCATGCAATCAAGAATGAAAAGAGAGTCAAGTGACTCACTCGTGTCAAGATATCTAATGATAACCAATTGGCCAGGACGATATTGATCAGTACATGTCAGTTCCACCTCAACCAGATACCGACAAAACGACCGAGCCAGAGCCAGAGCCGACGTACTTTTGTAATAATGGGTTTGAAGCGCCGACATCTCAACTCTGAGGATTCTCTCTGATTTTGTCGGAAGAGACTTTACGACGTCTCTCTTCAACCTACGAAGCATCACACCCGCCAGACTAACATGAAGATCCTTGATCTTTGCTTCTTGGTCGGTATCATTCAGCTCAAACTCATTGCCTGCCAATTGGACTATCGAGGCGACGATCGAAAGTGAGGAGCACAAAGAGATTAGGTCCCCGGACGAGATAAAGGCGAGCTATTGGAGGATAACACTCACATTTCTCTGGCATGAGGAAATGCATCAACGCCAGTAATTCTATCGACAGAAAGACAAGAAGGATATGCTCGATCAGGTTATGGTTCCCTCACAAGGAATAGTAGATATGCGACTAACCTTTGACGTTGTTCTGCAGAGGAGTACCGGTAATGAGAAGTCTCGATGCAGAAGAGAACCCTTTTAGGGCTTCGTATAGTTGAGATTCCGAATTCTTCAATCGATGTGCCTGTTTATTTAAGAAGCAGTCTCTGTCAATGACAAAGAAAAAGCGCGGGGATAACACTAGAGGGAGAGAATCCAAGCACGGGACTCGAAGAGGGTTCGCACCTCATCAACTTCCAAAGCCTGCCACTTGATACTACCCAGATCAAGTTTATCCTTCAAGATGAACTCGTATGTCGTCAACAACACATTAAACTTCAACTTCCTCGCCGGGCCAAACTCGTACTGCCTGATGACTTCTCTGCTCTTTGCCGATCCCTGATAACAAATCACGTTCATGTCTGGGGCCCAATACTTGAACTGCATCTGCCAGGCAGGAATTGTTGAGAGAGGGACGACGCAGAGGAAAGGACCAAATTGTTGACGTTCGTGGAAGAGGTATGAAAGAAACGCGACCGACTGGACTGTCTTTCCTAGACCCATCTGTAGATCGCGAAAGGAGAGTGGAAAAAAAATTAGCAAACTTTCATGAGCGGATGAAAGAGAACGAGGACGGGAAATCAGCTGACCTCGTCAGCCAGGATACCATTCTCTCCTCGACTCCACAGGTAGGCCAACCAATTCAATCCAGTCAACTGGAAATCCTTTAGTTCTCCGCCAGTTGCCTTGATGTAATCTGGATCTTCCTGAATCTTGGTAAACAATGGTCGACCGGCGGTGTAGTTTGTCGATCGCCAGGGAACGGTCAGTGTGGCTTCTCGCTCCATGTAGGCGTCGATTTCGACAGAGGCAGCCGGCGGTAGATCCTCGGCGCATTCCCAGGTGTTATCGGCGTACACCAGATCTGTTCGGACGCGACGGGCGCAAGATGCAAGAGACGGACGGACGGTCAGACGCTTCTATTGGACCATGTGAAACTAACAAAGTAAGAGTGACGAGAAGGTTAGACTCAACTGGTCCATTTACAGAAATATTGAACGTGTTGATAATTGTGGGCATCGTCCGGAGGCGCGTCCCGTTGTGCCAAGATTCGTTCGACGATTTTATGTGATTCAAGCATCTGAAACATGGAGACAATACGATCCAGTCATCAACCTTCAATGCTCATATAAGTAAAACAAGAGAGGACGAAGAAGACCACTCACATCGTTTATTCTCTCCTTTTCGATATGGAACGCCTCAAGATCTTCTCTTGAGACCTTTGGGCTAGTGAGAATGTGTTTTTGGATAGCGTACGTTCCTTTTATGTAATTGTCAACTCGTTTCATTCCTCGATAGTTTTTCTTCCGAAGAAAGTCGTACAGCTCCTCGGTGTTGTGCAAGTGAGAGAACCCTTTCCATTTGATGATGAAACGCTGCGGGTAGGCCGGAGAGGAGTGAGTGTGTTGTATAGTGATTTGTGTAGAAGGGGAAGGCGACTAACCATGTTGACATGGGCCACATCTTCTGGATCGTTTATATGGTCCTCATCTCGGAAATGTCCACATACAAGCTCAATCTCATCCTCCGCTCTCTCTGTAAGACGTGTGGTGTTCGATCAGTGATGTTTGTAGGAAACTCCTACGCTCTGAGAGAAGAAGGAGAAGAGGGATACTAACGATCAACGTTGGAAGCTGCGTAGGCCTCCATCTGGTCCTCCTCGCTGTCGAGCCCGTAGTCAACGGCAGCTTCATTGTAGTTTGGGCCTATCCGTCTCCGGTCTTCTTCTTCAGAGTCAAGAACGACAGGCTTGACGCGCTTGTTGCCTTTTTTGTGGGCTGTGGCGGCATAATCGTCATCGGATTCGGATGCAGATTTCACCTTGGACACGTAGAGAGCTGTGGCTGTTGAGCATCAGGAAAAAAGAAGAAAGGGATAGAGGAGGAGAAAGAGAAAGAGAAACGATTTCGCGCGCTTGAGCAAGATGTTCATAAAGGAAGGAAAGAAAGGAAGTTGTCTCGTCGAGAGAACGGAAGAGACAAGGGACGTACTGGACGCTCGACCTTTTGGAGCGCCACTCGATCTTGGTTTGGCCAGTTTCTTCTTTTTCTTGGACCGTTCGTCATAATCGTCTGATTCGCCGTCCTCGGTAGTGTTTCCCTGATCCTGGAGAAGAGAAAGAGAATGTAGAGGAGAAGAGACGGGCAAGATAGTTTGAAGAGGAGTAAAGTTGTTGATCAGTTTAGATTGTGATTGATGTATGAGCGAACGTCGAAGCACACGAACGGATTGGGCAGCCTAACGATAGGAGGGAAAGGTGGGAGTTAAAGAGAGTTGTAGAGGATAAAAAGAGAGGATGAATATGAACGAACAGAGAAAATAAGAAGAGGAGAGAAAGGGGAGAAAACCCAGTTCAGTTGGACTGTGTATTTCTTTCCTCAACTTCCACCTTCCTATTTTATCCCAAGGAATTCATGGAGAACAAGAAAGAGAAGTCTCCTTCGGCAAGACCGGAGCCGACAGACGAAGGAGAAGAGGAAGAGGAGGGTAGAGAGAAAGACATACCGATCTGCGAGCGCCTCCGTTCGCGTGTGCTTTCGTTTTGGGCTTTCCTTTTGTTTTCAAACTCTGGTTGGATTCTGTGTACTCGTCCTCTTCATCGCTATCGCTCTCTTTGTCTTCGTCTCCGTCGTCGTCGTCGTGGTCAAAGTCCTCGCCTTTCTCGCTCTCGCCATATTCGTCCTCGTCCTCGTCCTCGTCCTCGTCAGGCGAGACTGAGCGCTGCACGTAGGACTGCCTGGGTATGGTCTGGGTCGAGGGGACCTTGCCTCCGACGATAGCTCGGTGGTTGATCGGTTGTGCCGGAGAGTAAGATCCTGAGCCGTTTTCCATCTCTTTTCAAACAAAGACCGAGCGGAGGAGAGATATGATCTAGTGTGTTCTTCTCAAGAGCAAGAAGATGGGAGACCACTACCGTGTTTGACAGAATGACAGAGTAGAGCAAACGAGTTGGCTTTACGCTTTTGACTTTGTCGGACAGTCCGAGGAAAGACTGACCGAGAGCGAAAGAACTTCTGAGGAGTGAGGAGAAAGACCTGATCAAGAAATGTAATGTCCCTAGAAGACTCGACAAGCTTTAGAAGGCTTGGATTGAAAAGAAAGACGAAAGAAGAAAGCTCTGAAGAAGGACGAGAATGGGAGGTGGCCGTTTGGTGTTTGGGTGCTCGCCGTCATTCGAGATGACAAGAAACGCTATTTCTCGCGGTCTCTTCTATCGGACCTGATCTTTTTTTCTTCTCCTTCTTTTTTCATGCTTGTTCTTCTTATTCCTTGCTCGTTCCCGGGTATAATCTTTATTTCTCTTCTGTCTTCCTCTCTCTCTAGGTGTGTTCCCTCTCGACTGCTCGTTGTGTCTGTGTTCGCTTTTCTTTTTCTTTGCGACGAGTAACGTAGATGTATGCTGTCTGTGCAGCTCCAGCAGCTCGACAGGCACCACACATCGACAAACTTGGACGAATTTATGCCCATCTGGTAGAGATTCTGCTGACAGTTACTGGGCGCATACATATTTTCAAGACAGTAGACCCAAGACAAAGACCGGAGAAGCAAGAAGAGACACCTGTGTTCTGAACGTTGTAGTATGTGGGCTGTATGCGGTGCGTAACTCGACCGGAACGCTGGGTAAAGGAGGGCCTGGAGAAGGGTGTGAACAGGTAAATCATGCTGAACGAAAAGTCGATCGCTAGCAACGCCCAAGTGACAGAGATTCTCTGAGGTCGTGAAAGGGACGACAAGAGGGTGAGAGAGACGAAGAGTGTGTTCGATGGTGATGGTCGTTTGGATGAGAGAGAACGAATCCGATTAGGAAATCACGTCGATTTGTATTAGGTGTATTAGAGAAAAAGTGTATTGGACGGTTTCTAATACAAAAGGGTCATGTTTCGATTACCATCGGCCGAGGATGCTCTCCAGCGGCCAAAGCCATATCTCTATGACCAGACGCATCCTTGGTTCAAGGCAGATACACCGGTCAACTGCTGCTCTTGCGCTGTGTTCATATCTATGGATGCCTATCCCTGTGGTGCCCTGGGATCTTGTCATCCGTCGGGAGTTTCTTTTTCGTCGTCAGTGTAAACGGAAAGAATGCTGGTACTTTGCGCTACATAGGCATTCAGAGTGTTCAACTGGCATGAGCTGATGGCCATGGTGGGTTTTGTGTGTGTGTGTGTGTATGTTTGAGAGTGTCGGTAGTGGGACTGTACAGAGATAGTCGACATTGCGTCGAGCTTTGATTGTCATCAGCGCGCTTCTCTTCCAAGATGGGATATCCCAGAACGAAGCAAAGCACCCTCTTGGATCGAGCAGCAGATGCAGTCGACACACACACTCACACACACACTCACACACACACTCACACACACACTCACACACACACTCACACACACACTCACACTCACACACACGATGGCTACAAGAGGATGCCAAATGGATGTGCTGCTGATGGTAGTTGTCAGTACCAGTACAGTCAACGATTACAAAAAAGACTGAGAAAATTCCTAATGATTTTTTTGAACTTTTCGTAATACTTTTTTTTCTTCTTCAACAGACGCGCTCTTGTTTTTTTTTTCTCCTTTGTTTCTTTTTGGTCGCACCTCAACATCGGCTACCCATCATCAGCAGCAGCAACAGCAGCAGCAACAGTAGCAACAGTAGCGACGGCAGCAACGACAGTAACGGCAGTGACGGCAGTGACAGCAGCGACAGCAAAGGCAAACACAACAGCCAGCAACATAACATCACCAGTAACAGCTCATCATGGACCATAGGTCACCTCATTCTCCTCACTTTCCATCACCCACATCACCATTCGTTCCACCACCAAGCGAAAAAGATGAACTAGATAGGCTAGGCGCGTTCAACACAAAGTCAACAGCTCTACATACCAAACGATCCGGTGGTCGGCCGTCGGGTACTTCATCTTCTGCTTCTGCCGTGTCGTTTCCATCTTCCTTGACAGAAAGCTTGGCAACATCGTCGTCGTCGTCACCATCCTCTTCAACAGCATCACCAACAGCACCACCATCATCACTCCTGATACCCTCATCCAAAGGATCCCAGACGACTTCCGAGAAGGATACTGACCTGGACTCGCCGGTCGCGTCCTCGCTCTTTCTCGTCACAGAACCTCAGGAAGAATCTCACACAGGCTTGGGCGAAGATGACGATCCAACAGGTCGTGACGCTGCACTCGGTTTAAGTCCTCTCTCAGCCGGACAAACTTCTTCACCATCTCATCCGTCCTCGTCGGCTTCCTCTCTAGGTCTAGGACTCGGTCTTGGCTCGAGATCGTCTCCTCAACCAATCATTATCTCTCCGCTGGCAAACCAAGCGCCTGGCTCACCTCATCCGCCTCAAACGGAACCTCACAAGCCATCTTCCAGCCAACGAGAGCTCCGATATGATCACCAATCAGACTCACACGACACAGATCCATCCACACGGCACGTCCCGTCCGCAAATGTTCTTTCTTCGCCGCCTGTAAAAGAACCGGAAGTTCAACCGATACTCAGTCCGTCAAGCGCGTTCAGTCAATCTCAATCTATCAATCCTCCTTCATCTTCCCATCGGTCTCCATCCGCCGACGATGGACAGGTGAGAGAACACACGCCCTCGGTGTTTTCACCTCCGCCCAGGACAACCGACCCGGATACCTCACCTCGGGAGAACCCGTCGAGATCACCAGACATCAAGATCAGAGATTTCGCATACAGCGAGTCGAACGCTCTCCATCGGAAACCAATGGAACCTCGGGCAAACCGGTCGTCGACCGCCGATGGACTCGAACACGGATCACAGACCGAGGGACGCGCAGGTGGATCCAGGACAAAGACCGCGTTCGGCTGGGGTGAATTCAATCAAGGTGAGGTTGATGAAAACTGGGAGGACGAGAGCGATTATGACGATGATGAAGATGAAGATGACCAGGACGAAGAAACACCTCAAGGCGGTGTCAACACCGAAGGCGGACACGGAGAAGAGGAGGAGGACTGTATACCTGGACTATACAAAGCTCTTTACGCGTAGGTCCTTTTCTCTGCCTCTCTCTATCTCCCTTCCTCACTCATACTGATTCCCATACACATACACATACACATATGCTACATCCACTCTTCATACAGTTTCCAATCGGAAGCTCCATCCGAACTGTCTCTTTCGGAAGGCGACCTCATCAACGTTCATCGCTCTGGCGGCATAGGTTGGGTCATCGCCACTCTCATCTCGCCCAACGGAGAGCCTGTCGATCCTGTACAGCAGGGACTCGTCCCAAGGGGTTATCTTCGACAGGTCGATAGACCGTGAGGATTTCTCGCCCTTGTCGTCGTTTACTCTCGGCCTTTGTACTCTTGTCCTCCTGGTTCTTTCTTTCTCTTCCTATTTTGCTCTCCTCTCCTTTCCGGTCCTATTTGTGTTTCAATTATAAAGTTGTCTTCTGCGCTCCGTCAGACATATAGTTTATCTGCCCATCTGTTCTCTCTTTTCCTTGCTATCATACATGTTTGTCGTGTTTGTCGGGTCTCTACTATCATAGGAACTTCCCGTACTCTTCCCTCTTGCCTCCTTTCTTCCTCATCCCTCTCTCTTCCTGTCTACCGATACATATAGTTTACTTATTACAGCTATCTTCTATTGCTTCCGCCTTTGTCTCTTCTTTCTTTTCTCTGTGTCGATTCTTGTCTTTGATTCTTATTCTTCTCTCTTTCGATTCTTCTAATCCCAGATATATTTACATATACTCACCGACCAGGTCTCAATTTATATAAAGGTGCTCCCGCTACTGAACTGCCTCCCAGGTGGAACTTTGCAATACACGAGAAAAGAGAAATCAGAAAGAAAGAAAGAAAGAAAGAAAGAAGAAAGGCCCTGGATTGATCCTGTATAATCTCATATATATATCCAAATCGCGTTTGATCAACCAACTCTCGGAACATACATCAAGTCATTCTCTCTCTCTCTCTCTTTCTCCTCCTACCGATCGTGCACCTTTCTCTGTGTCTTCCTTTCTTCTTCCGTTCCTTGGTGTTCTCCTAAAAGGAAGCCCCAATCTTCTCCTCCCTTCCGTCAGCCCATCGAGCGGTGACAGATCCGTCCTGTTAAGCCCGTCCGAGAAACCCGGAATAAGAGTAAGATCAAGCCAAGGACGCAAAAATCAGTGCGTTAGGAACATGCTTGCACAAGAATGAAAAGGCAAGAGGAGAGCTCAAACCTCGTTTCCAAAGTAAGCGGCCTTGGCGAGGTTGACAAACAGTCCGACCTCAACTACACCGGTCAGGAGTTTGATATCGACCAAAAGCTTTTTTAAGGTAGAGAAATGACATTCATTCGAGTTTCATAAAGAGAAATCAAGAGATTCCGTAACGTCAGCATACGTAGACTTAGGTCGAGTGGGAGGAGGAGTGGAGACAGAGTAGAACGAACCTGGGCGGGGTTAAGGTAGATTTCTTCAGGGAAGACGGCGTCGATAACAAACCCTCCGTTGTCAGTCACGACCGGTCCTTTGGTACCCGAACGGAACAAATGTAAAATCAGATGATCTCTTCAGTCAGCCTTTCCAACAAACAGACTCAACAACACAGAAGAGAAGGTCAAACTAACCAGCCTTCATCTTGCCCATTCGAAGACCAGCCCTGATGGCTCCCAGTTTTTGTAGTCGAAGGAGAACGGCAGAGTATGCAAATTGAGCAACTTCTATAGGAACGCCTTGTTTCCACTTAGTATCATCAGAAGACAAACATCAACAAGCGATCAGTCGTTAAGAGATTTAAATATTTTAGAGGCAAAAAAAAAACTTGAACCAACCGCCGTGCCAAGGATCGACGAGTTCTTTCGGTAATCGGCCACAATGACCCAACTACACAATAAGGGACATTCAGTAAGTATCCCGAGTTAGAAGACGTGGAGTAAAACTGGAAGATAAAGAAGAATTTGGAAGAAAAAAAAAGATTCTCACGTCTCGGCGGCCTCAGCAAGAACCTTTTCCCTCAACTGACATGCTCCTCCTCCCTTGATGGACTGAAGGTTGGCGTCCACCCTATATACCGAGAACAGATTTGATTGAAATAGAAAGAAGACGTTCGAGACTGGTATCAGACAAACATACATCCGAACCGATAAATGTTATATGGACTTACTCATCAGCACCATCAATGGTCACATCAATAGCAGGGTACTGCTCCAGATCGCCTAGTGTCAATCCAGCCGAAACAATCAACTCTTTGCTCTGGAAACCTATCAGTCATTTAACATCAAATAATCCAGATGCCAGCGAGTCAGATGTTGGTTCCGGTCAAACAAGAAGGAGAAGACAGAAGATCAACTAACCAGTAGGAATAAAGATTCGACCGAGGTTGGCTTCGGGACCCTGCTCTTTGATTCTGTCCACGACGTAGGGAACAGTCGATCCAGATCCAATCCCAATAACCTATCATGAACACCAAATTCAGCTCATCCAGCCGGTTCAGAAAACTGAAAGCAGGCAGATGGAACGTGTGACTGATCAACAGACGAACCTTGTGGTCCTTCCTGATGTGGTTGTCGACGGCAGCAAAAGCAGCGAGCCTTTTAGCAGCCTCGATAGGAGCCAACTGGGCAGTCGACGGGGGAAGGGTCGGTGCGTTCGAAACGGACTGGGAGGCCTGGCACGACAAGGGAACGTATATGGAGCGAGAAGGTCAGAGAAAATGAAGGTGTCTCTGTTTCAACATCCGGTAGAGATGCAAGGAGCAATCTCAAGAGAAGAGCTCTACATACGTTTTTCGCAGGAGGGTTGATCACCTCGGACTTTGTGTGTAAATCGGCCATAGCGCTGAATGTAGCTCTTGAGGGAACGGAAAACGGGATAGGTCTCGGAAAGCGAAGGGATAGTCTGGGCAAAATTAACTGACTCAGTTTGAATAGGGATGATGAAGGAAAGGAGCACAAACAGAGATGGTTAGGCCAGAGTCAGGTTGAGAGTTGGAAAGATGATGCAACTTGTCACTCGCTTGTCAAGTTTGTTGTCCGAACAGCCATTTAACCCATCTTTATCGTTGTCCACATTGCTTCAGGGTGGTTTCCATGTAGGACAAGTTAATGTTTTGATACAAAATAAAGACCCATGCAATCCAAAAGAAATAAAATACTACGGATTATGTGAGCAAAATGGCGACCACGGTACCAATCAAGACCAGAGTATTCACAAAAGAGGCGAAAAGAGTTTTTACAAGTACAGTATGGGCTAAACCGTATACAGAGCCAATAGTATCATCATGAAACAAGGAAACCTCAACAAGAAGAGCAGTAGGTAAGACAGTCTGTCGATAAAACAGGTCCGTTTTGAAGATAGAAGATAAAGAGTCTTGACTGAATTAGAAGTATTAACCTCGACAACTAAGAATTAGAGAAAGCTCTGTGAAATGATCGCCCGTATTCGTACAGGTTGTCAGATCAACGCCTTAACGGAGGCTGAATGAAAACTGATATGGACAACTCACAGAACCTATCACCTGCCTCCGATGTGTCTAGATGTCTCAATAAGTTAAGGACGAACATCCGCTCTTTGCTATATAGTCCGGTTTGATAGGGGGAACTCTCAGATGTCAGGAATACAGTTTATTGACGATATCGGCTCAAACATGACCAGTCGATGAAGAAATTTAGACAAACCCAGAGTTGATGAAATGCAACGGGAGCGCACGGGCAGAATCTACGGTAGATTTGGGCAAGAATCGAGGTCGAAGGAGAGTAGGCGCAAAGATAGTTGAAAAGTTCCTGAACAACACAAAACAACATCAGTTTCAATGGCCAGGAGTGTTAACACACAGACATGAAGCTCACATATCCGTCATTTTGGTCTTTTCGGTATCTGTCAAGAGATACTGCAGAAATGAAATGACGAAAACCAAGACAGTGCGATTGATCCTAATCAAATTACCATACCCGGTGACCAGAGAGGTTAGGGAGAGGATATCAGATTCTCGTCAGATGCAGAGGAACTACCCGGTGGAATCACATACGTGGGCAAATTCTCTATGAAACGGCAAGCATCGTTCGGATTATCGGAGGAATTGATGGCCGCCTCGTAGAACTCAAAAGGAATCAATGGCTCTTCTAGTTCCCTCAGCCATAACTTGAATAGTGAAGCAGGCACAGCAGGGTCGTTAAATGGTTGGAAATCATATAAACCTACAGCGTGTCGATAATAGCGATCATGGCAAGCAACTGTCAGACTCGCGGGCAAAGAACGTTGTTAAAAGAACAGACGAACCACGATCGATCCTGTCTTTGACCATGGCAATTTGGTCTCCGTTTCCAGGAACTCTCTACAGGGTCAAGAAGAAAATTAACGATAGAGACAAAGAGAAAAAGAGACTACCGGTAAGAGATGTTTTTGATAGCCGCAGATGACGTCGCCAACTCACAAAGATCCCTTCTAGGGACTCGTTCTGACCCATAGACAATATAGCGTTGCTCAAGAAAGGCAGGATGATGGGCAGACGTTCAGTCCTGTGGACTTCTGCTTGTTTCAGCATGATATCTACTAGTGTCGTATTGAAGACAGAAGGGTTGAAAGCAGCTCCCTACAATCATGGTGATCGAAGTTGATGAGCTATCCTTATCCAACTCAATAAGGATGACTGACGAAAAAGAGACACACCATGGCGCTATCAATCTCTAAAAGCGAAGGCGCTCGTCCTTTAGCTGGTTTATCAGCCATCAACTTTCCATGGCAGACTGTATTGAAGGCGGATAACAGTCAGAAGAGATTGTTGACTGTGTTTCGCATTATACATCACGAAAGAAATTATAAAACGTACATCGCGCCATGATCCCAATCTTCTTATTGACCTCCGGCTGCTGCATTTGTGACGACGATCCAAAATGAGATTCAACGAAATGCTGAACGTATGACTCAAACGTCTTGGATGGACCAAATGTAACAGAGAGAACGCATAGAAGCTCCCATCCCAGCACCATAGAAGCCCTACAAAGCAAAAACGCAATGACTCCAGTCAGTTTCTTTCTCGATCTTCGCCTTTGTTAGAATGAGAGGTGAATCGTGGACGAGCGTACGGGCCAGAGTTTTTAGTGAGCTGTTTAATCAGCTGGCAATAGATCTCATCTCTCAGCTCTGGTCCAGAGATGCCTGCCGTCAACAACCATTTGATCTCCTTCAAAATAACCTCTCTTTCTGCCGACCACGCGTTTGTCTCACGTTTGGCCATAGTGTCATACCGATCCAATTCGTGAGTAGACGAATAGGAAGCTGATATTGAATGAGAGGGTAGGTCGACAGGTCTATCACGGTCAAACATGACGTGCTGAATCACCTTGAATGTCCGAACTGAGTTGGCTTTGGGTGAAGAGGGAAGGAGAGGACTCGTGATGGGTAGTTTTTGCCAAACCATCATCTGTTCAACCTGTGGAGTTTATAATTTCATCGACATAAATTTTAATTCAGTACAGTCCGCATGCAAGAAGGGCAGGAAGCTTTACAAACTGAACGAGGAAAGGGAGCATTTACCGGAACTTTCTTCTTCAGAATGATACCTTGGGTGTGCTTACTAGAAAAATGCCGAGTAGCGAACTGCTGCGTCTCTGTAGATAAATATGGCGGGGACGGTGTGTGTTGACTACGAGTTGATCAAAAAAGAACTGATCGTTTAGTAGCGCTTGAAGAGATGTTGATTCAAGAACACACTAGATCTGACACACCTAAAGTTCAAGCTAGTGTTTTGGGGCGCGATATCAAAGGAGGCATTTTCAAAGACGCGAAAGTCTACACAGTGAAGTTCAGAACCGAACAAGTCAGCTCAACAGAAAGATTGCTTCACAGAGGAGAGCCATGAAGAAACATGCTTGTAGCGCATGACGATAATATTAAGAAAAAGAAAACCAAGAGTGTACCTGATGCCGTGGTGCTCTTCTTCATCAACCGATTCTTCCAGCTTCCGAGCAGAGTCCCACCGAGTCCCTTGGGCTCGGCTCCTTCCACCGGTGGGCCCAACACGACTATGTTCTTGTTCTTATTCTCTGAGGGGAACTCTCCCAAAGATGGTGTACTCAATGCTCTCGCTCGTCTTCTAGTCGTTCTCTCAGCCGAAGGTGTGTTTGAAATGGAGACACTGACGGCCGAGTCCTTCAAGGAGGTAGGGATCTGCAATTTCTGAACAGCGCTCTGGAAGGATTGATAGGTCGCCGGCGTTCTTGATCTGGGCGGCGATGAGGATGAATGAGACGGAAACGAAACTGAAGTCGAGCGATTCCTGCGCTGAGAGCGCGAGGCAGCGGCGCGGGTCGTGGGCAGGGTCGCGCAGTTGGATCGAGAAGACGCGTCGAAGAATCCCAAGGACGTGAACTGGATCAGTGCCAAAGGTATGATGAGTGGAACGTCTGGTCGAATCCATTGGGTTTGTTTTGTCTTTGTATGATAGTAGTATACAAGGCCATCTTGGGTGTAATCAGAGAGCTCCCACCATTGACCTTCGGGGGCAATAGGCAGACTACGGGATGCCAAGAAAGACCGACCAGTGAAGTTAATATTCGTTTACCGACATGGAAGGACCCGAGCAAACAAGGGGACAGAAGGAAACAGAGGAATGAGGAAGCCTCCATCCGGCGACATACACATAGACCCCATGAGGAAGTTTCCAAGAGCACGTTCCCGTCTTTGGATTTGCATAGAAGGTAGATTGAGACTGAACACATGTTCCGGTATATCTTGTCAGACAGAAGATTCATGCGCGCAGGAAACTCATCCAAACAAACTCACCTTCTCATCTTGGATAGTAACTTTTGTAAAACCGTAATCAGCACTCAGCGGGCAGAATCTTATCAAACGGACTCAAAGAATAGAGGCGCAGAAGAGGACTCACCCCAAAAGTATCTCTTCCAGATGTCCTTCCCGTTCAATTCCTCCTGAACGACTGGTAAATCAACGGTGACAGTCTTCTTCTTGATCTCCTGAGGGGCGATCTTCTCAAGTACAGACTCAGCCCAACCAACCTCTACACCAATGACTTCGCCTAGCGTGCTTGTCCCACTAGATGATATTTCGGGACAAAGAGTCGACGTGTGCGGCCGATCGATAAGATCTGAGCCAGACATGATATGTGCACTTTCTTTCTTTTGAGCGCCACGGCCGAGTTCCAAATGAGACCTACAGGAAACAAGCGGACCGGATGAGGTCGAGCTCGTTTCACCCGTTTCAAAAAGAGAACGGACGATCGAGACGGAGTCGGAAACAAAAGAGGCTTAAAGAAGGAAAAGGTATCGGAGAGAATAAGCTAAATGAAACAGAGTCTGGTGGGCTGAACCAGATCGTAGTCACGTGGTATCAATTTGGCACAGCCTTGATACTTTATAGATATCTATCTCTACATTCTTTGGATCCTCACTGTTCCCCAATGACCATGAGTGATCCGCTGAAGAAACACACAATGTATAGATAGTTCTTCTGGTTCTCTGAACGTCTATCTCTTTGCTATACAAGAGTTCTTCTGTAGACACTTGGCTGATATAACTGTCCTCCGTTTCTTGACTTTTTCTTCTTCCTTCGAATCAAGTACGTTCAGCTTTCCTATCCCCTCTCCGTCCCATGCGTCCATCATCAAACGGACACTGGAGGTAGATGGTGAACGCACGCCTCGGGAGGTTAAAACCACAATCGTAGATAAAGGAGATAGTTTAGAGATGTTCGTTCCTGTGTTGTCATAGTACTCTCTGGCTTGGTAGTCCATCTGACAAGAGGCTCTGTTCATATTACGTTACTTTGTATCTGCTTGCCTGATACGTAATAACACCCTAGCTCGATCGCAACATCTACGTTGAGGTTACTCCGAATGAACGTAAACTCGATGTTTGAAAAGCTCGATCTGGTTCTGAGGACCGTAGATGCATTCGAATCACCGGATCTCATGGCTTGACGATATTGATTGATGTTTGGTGTTCATAGTAGATACAAATCACCTCGAATGGACGGAATTTAGATGACTGCCGACGACAACGACGATGATGATGATAACAACAACATGAATGATCGAATGAAACAATGAAAGAAGATAGAGAAACTACAAAGGATGGAAATGCTCATGAACGACCAGTCCGCCTGGCTCTCCTCTTTTATTTCATAAGGTTCAGATATCTACTTGGCGCCGACCTTCTCCTTCACATCCTCAACCACCTTCTTTCCCTTGGCCTTTCCCTCCTCAATCTTCTTCTCACCTTCCTTGGCAGCCTCCTTCGCCTTTTCCTTCACCTCGTCGTACTTTCCCCCCGCCGCTTTCTTGCCTTCCGCCAGCTTGGCCTTTCCATCTTTGACCAAGCCCTCGGCCTTTCCCTTGACCTCTGCGAACTTATCCTCGGCCTGTTCCTTCAACTCGCTAGTCTTCTCCTTCGCCTGATCCTTTAGTTCGCCAGCCTTATCCTTGGCCTGGTGGGCGAGTTCCTCGGCCTTGGCCAAAGCTGCCTTCGACTGAGGCTTGAAAATTCCACCGGCAAGGAATCCACCGGCAAGAATGGCTCCAAGGACGATCAATCCCTGCTTCTCTGCAGAGCTCAAGTCTCGACCAGTCTCTTCAGCAGAAACAATTGGGTCCTCAATCCCCAGATCGGAGGTGGAGGACGTTGCAGAGATAGGACCTCCGCCGGGATGGGTCAGAGTGGATGCTGCGGTGTAGACCTTGGGAACGAAAGCCTCAGGTGCCTGCGACTGAGAAGACGATTCGCTAGCGTTGGGGAACTTGTCCGAGTGGAAGGCAAGGATCCACGGCTTTGGAAAAAAAAAATTGAACAAACAACAGAGTCGGAGGATTGTCAGTGGTCGCCAAGAAGCTATGTATTAAAAGGCATGACGATTAAGACTAACGATGGGGGTAGGCGACTCGGGTTGGTCCTGAGGATCAGGGAACTTGAGGTCCAAGGTCATCTTGCTCTGTGCGAACGGGTTCTCCGGCACTAGTTTTGAATCCAGTCATTACGTATATGAAACCAAATCATGAATACTGTCAGATTCAAGATGTATCTGAAGTGGAAAGAAAAAGAGAAGTAAAGTAGTCTTGTAGGAGATTTTCAGAAGACTCACAGCCAGGAGCAACGGTGTCGGACACCAAGACACCACCACCCAACGAAGGCTCGATCGCCTGGGATGCGACCGGAATTGACGGAGGGACAGACAACTTTTCGGTCGAGATAGCCGGTCCGTTGTCCCGGACCTTAGCAGCGTCCTCGGCACTGACAGTGGTTTCTTTAGTAGCAGATGTCGAGGCCTGTCGTTGAGATGGAACAGGAGGAATCTGTTGAGATCTGTCGAAATTCTGAAGCTTTTGGATCAGTTCGCTTTTTCGGTGTTTGCTACCTCTGGGTGTAACCAAGTTAATAAGGGAAACAAGTCGTATATCATAGGTCAGCCTCGATTACTTCTGATACTCTATCTACCTTATTTGTCTATTCTGAAGACAAGAAGCAAAAGCATGGGAGAGAGAGAGAGAACAATAAGGATCAGATATTCACATGGTGATGTTTCGCTTGGTGAGCTCTTTCTTCAACTCAGCAACTGTCTGTTTCTCCCACGGCCCTTGGGAGAGTAGAACGGACGAAGCCAACTGGCGCTGTTGGGCAGGAAGCACAAAGTGAGGCTGAGCTTGAACCTGAGCAACTGCTCTAAGAGATCCGAGAGATCGAGTTGAACGAAGCATTGTTTATGGCCTGATCTGTGTATGTATGTTTAGATTCGAGTCTTGGTTTAGAGAGATGGGTGATCGGTTAAGAAGTGAAAGTGGAAAGTGAATGAGCAAAAAGGACATCTTGCCTAATTGTTGTTGCCTTAGGTAAAATTTTCAAATAAATTATTTTAAAATTCAAATAATATAGATCGAGCTCATGACGTCATTGGTTTCCTCCCTATACAATAGAATACGACGCCTTCATCTCTTGCTCCCGGTTCTCATAGCCGTTCCAAGTAAAGGATCATGTGTTATAGTTACAATTGGCAAGTAGCCCCTATAAGAAACAGTCACGAAGATGAGACAGAAACCAATCTATTTGAAGGCATTGAGACCTTTGTTGACCTCCTCCTTTCCAGAGGCGAAGGTGTTGTTTTTGGACTGAGTGTCTAAATCAGTAGTGGTGGTGGTGGTGGTGGTGGTGTTGCTCCTTCCCGCGATTCTGAGGCATTTGTATCATACGAAAAGAGATTATACAACGATTGACAATCTTGGTAAGGACAGTGTTGCTGCAGAGAAGAGATAGTAAGAATGAACACTAACCCATCACCCAATCCGTCAGCCGTCGAGTTAATCGCACCTCGAATGACTTCTCCAGCACCTGTGTCATATCAGCCGTTGATCCAAGAGGTGTCGAATGAAGTATGAGACTTTGTCAGAAAACAATACAAGTAAGAATGACGGTAAGGATCAGGACGCTCACCATGAAAGACGTTCCATCCGCTCTTCACAGCGCTGGAGACCGAGTTGGCGGTATCGCTTGAACCGGAGGTGGTCGTAGTTGAAGTGGATTTTATAGGATCAGACATATTGGTTCAAGATAGAGATGAAGGTGTAGAGTTGTGTCGACTCATAATTCGGTCGGTCTGTTATACCGATATAGTGGACGAAAAAACGAAAGAACGTGGTTAGGGTTAGACTGACGTCATTGAATGTGACCGGTACATGTATCACTATTTTTATCATCGAACTCTTCTAGAACAAACGAAGCATGAGAAGAGCAACCCTGGAAATGAACATAAGATTGAGGGTGAATACATGAATGGGATTATCCTGTTGGTCAGAAAGCAAGAAGAGAGCAGATAGGATAAGAGCCAAAGGGAGAGGGTGGAAAATACATAAAGGCCTGTCGTAGATGTGATGATGCAAAGTAGGATGGGCTTCGGCCAAAAGAAAGGATTGTAGAGCGTAGTATTCAAAAGAGCTGGGAAGTAATGCGTGAAAATAAGGGGAGCGAATGAAGTACAAATGATGGACAAAATCTCGGTATTTCTAAGGTCAAAGCTCAAAACCTTCGAAAATGTCACCGTGAGTCTTACATTGATCCAACTCAACAGCCAGTCCAGCCAAGAGGTCCCTCGCTAATCGATGATCTCTAGCCTGCAGAGCTGCCCACTTGTTCTTCTCACTCGCCCTTGCTGATCCAACCCCAGTTCCTTTCTGTTCAGGAGTAGCTCTGCTCTGTCTAAGCGCAGATGGCCCTTCGGGCCTAACAGTTTTCGAACTTGACGAAGACAGGGTCGGCGACATCGCGGACGCGACGGTTGAACGTGAACGAACTGCGGGAGATAATCCATTTCTTGGCTTGGTCGTCATAGAGGGTCTGGATGAAGCCGAGACCGAGGATAGCGGCCGTCGACTAACAGGAGGGTTTGGAGCTGAGACTCGGGTTGTGTTAAGGTGGCTGGAGGCAGAAGAGGGGACACCTCGTTTGACGGTAGATAGTATAGAGGGCGGACGAGACGAAAAACCAACGCGACTCGACCGAGAATCTCTAGATTCTGGATTGGGCCGAGCAGAGATTGTTGATGATTTGGGATGTTGCGGTTGACCAAGGAGGATGGAAAGTTCTTCGTTCAAGTCTGATGCATTTATAAATCAGTATCGAGTCAGTTAGCAATAAGAATGTATATGACACTATAGGAAGAAGCGTCATACATACCCAGAACCTTCAGATCAAGATTTAAATCTCCATCCCAGTCATTATCACCTATAATAATATCGACCGGAGGAGGCAGACCAAAGGACGAAGATCCTTCGAGAAACATGGCAGTATCTCGGACCCTTTGTCCAAGGCTAGTCATGTCCATTGTGTCGTACGGAAGCTCGAAACACTCATCTATACGGGATAAGAGGACGACGAACCGAACGCGTCAAATACAGTGCATCGGGTAGAAGCGATATGTAGAGCTTGTCACTAACCGACAGAACCTCTGTTCATCTCTTCAATCTCATCATCTTCCTCCTCGACCTCTAACACGTTTTCTTCGACTAGCTCGCCAAGAACAGGTCCTGTTCCGAGAACATCAGGATCGTCAACCTCAAAGTCTACTACCGGATACTTCATTCTCGCCGCAGGCGTAGAGAACCCCGGATCTATCTGTCTTGATGGGGAATGTGGACCAAGGGTGTTCAATGATCTGTTGAGTGACCGGGACAAATTGTTTGATGAGGTCGAGGAGGCGAGCGGGGTATGGAGCTGTTTGGATCGTCGTCGCGTCCGATTAGTGGATGGGAGAGGAGTTGAGAGGGCATTTGTTAGCTGTTGAATCGGCGAACCAAATTGACCCGAGGTGGACCTTTGAGTGGGATGAGGCGTTCGGAGGACGTGTTGACTTGCAGGTGCTGGCCGTGACTTTTTCGATGTTAATGGTGGCTGGCTCGAGTTTGGCTTGGCCAACGCGCCTTCTTTAGAAGACCCATCCGGCTGGAAGGTGCCTGATGCCTTGGGCGACCCTCGATTGGTTTGTAGGGTGAACAGTCGTCTGGGTTCTGTTGAACAGTATATGCAAGTTCCGTTTTTTATCATTAGGAAGAAAAACAAGAAGACCCTGATAAATTATCCGCAGGATTCCTAACATAACTTGAGGAAGACAGAGAGAGTGCCTAAACGAACCTATCATCTGTCCATCCTTCCCTTCGCCTATTTTGAACCCTCCAAGAGTGACTCCTCCCTCGGTCCAGATCTTCTCTTTCCCTCTACCTGTGCGAGTGGTCTGAGGCGGTTTCCCTTCCCCCGAAAGGATAGATGAACTTGTGAATGGTGTCTTGACGCTGGGACGACCAACAGTTCGAGCACCTGCTGTTGCAAATGAGGATCCGGCAAGTCCTATTCGGAGCGGTGTCCTGGACGGCAAATGGTATGTGTTTTCCTTATCGTGGAATGTATGGGCTATAGAGCGATGTAACATGGCGGATAGAAGAGAAGGGTGGCGCTAGAGATGAGGAAGGATAGGAGAGAGAGAGAGAGAGCCGAAAGGAGGAGGAGAAGAAGAGAGGATGAGTCTTTCCGAGTCTACAGCGAGGGTGAGTGTATCCGAGAAGAGGAGCCAGAGAGAGAGACGCGTCGAACGAATACATATGACACAGCATAGGCGTCACCATAAATCACGTGACTTCAAACACGTGATTACAATCTATTTTTGGATGATCCGTGCTCAATCATCTCTTAACACGTTCGTCCTCCTCGAATTAACATTTTTCTTTTTACCTTCTTACTTCTCTTCCACCTACTCACCCGATTTGCTTGCTTACATCCCTTACCTGGTCTCTGCAGCATACCTAGACGCTGACGTTTGGTTTGGACACATACTAACTGGATACTGAACATTGGGTGATCGTCAGTCTGCTTCTGTCTCTGTTATCTGTGGCAGAAACTTGGATCCGAACTTACGTTGGAAGCTTTGGTTGCTATTTCTCTCTTTGGATGAAATCTAGTCTAATCATTTTGTTGAATGGTTCATTCGGTCGTCTTCTTCTTCAATCCATCATGGCTGATCCAAACGGCAGCAGCGTCGACGGCGGTGTTGACCTACCAACCATAGCTCCTCCCGCATCTCCTCCTGTGGCTTTTCAGACGCCAGATAACGTTAAACATCCTCACTTTATCGCTCTTGAACGGACGCGCTCACCGTCAACTCCTACATGTCCACCCAGGCAATCGACCATCTCTACTGAACCATCAGCTTCGGTCAATCACGCAGCCGCTAAAGTCTCAATCGCTGTTCCGGCTCCGGCCACTCCCGCTAATGTTACTACAGCTACTACCACACCCGCTCCTCAATCCTCCTCCTCCAGGTCCAACCCACCTCGATTTGCCGAACAGTTCTCCACTCCTTTGCGACGAAGACACCGACACGCCGCCGCTACTGCCGACTTTCCCTTGATATCTACATCTGGTACCCCGTACTTGAAGAACGATACTCCCTCCCATCTTAGCCCGCGCGACGAGTCTCATGAGGGTTCTACCGAGCCGTCACTCTATCGGGGTCTTCCTCGTACATCCAGTGTTCCAGGTTTACCACCAGCGGCCGTGTTTAGATCATATCATCGGGGCCGCCAATTAGACGAAGAGGCAATCAGTCTGAGAAGCTCAAATTCGTCCAGACGTACGAGACGATCTCGGAGGAGTTCTTCCAGCAGTAGCTCTTCTGGAAATAGCTTTGTTAGTTTGGGAAGGAGGGCTGTAGTTGGGGCTTTAGAGGCAGTCGGCAGAGGTCTAGGGATGTTATCGAGTGAAAGCGATACAAGCTCAATTAGAACCAGACGGCGAAGAAGATCTTCCGGTCAGAGATCGACCGGACTCACAGACGATGAACGAATTGGAGCATTAAACAACTCTCAACAGGCTCAAGGCACAAGAAGGCGGAGACGATCTCTCATTCAACCTCGAAGGATTCGTGCATGGTCGTTTGGTTCCTTTTTGGGGTCTTCGTCTTCTTCATCCTCCTCAGCCTCCACGTTCTCCGGCGCAGGCGGTAGACTATCCACACGATCAGTAACATCGACACAACAGATCCCTAGAAGAAAGCGCAGGCGAATGAGACGTCGCAAGTCTTTGGCTACGGCATCTAGCTCCTGCGGATCATCTACATCAAACTCGTCTGGCGATGAAGAATCCGATCATGAGCCTCCAGGTCGAAGGGTCATTCCTGGAAAGAAAGAGTTTTCGCTTCTCTTTCCTTTTGGTCCGGAAGAGGCTCTACCAGCCCCCAACTTTTTATCTCCGTCAGCTTCTCCGGCTGGTCCGTCCCCTCCAACGCTCCCGTCTTCTTCTTCAACTTCACCAATACTCTCACAATCGTCTGCAAGTAGAGTTACTGTATCCCCACGCCTTCAGACTACCACCGTTTTATCTGAGCTCCTTACTGCCCTACAGACCATCCGAGGTACTCCACCTCTACCCACCTCATCCCCATCTAACACAAATCTTTCTAATTCGCCACCGACCTCAGATGTACCTCACACTTTCCCTAATCCTCCTATACCGACTCCTTGTCCAACCCCTCCTCTCTCCACCGCGTCGGCCTCTGTCCCTCAACGACTCACGCCTGCTCAGATCCTTAACGTATCCTCAACGCCATCTCCTCCACTCTCTCCACGTATGGGCGCAAAGTTGATGTCCGAAAGTCGTCTTCATCCTCATCCACTCAGTATGGCCCCCGTCAATAGAGATACGTTTGGAAAGAAGATGGATACGTATGGGAAGGACGACAAGGTCGATGCACGGGGTGCAACACCTAATCAGAAGACACCGAAGAACGGACCAGATGATATCAGGTCAAGAGGTCCGTGGTGGCTAGATGTTCATTGTCCTGATTGGGAAGACATGAGGGTTATCGGCGAGGTAAGTGCATACACAATTTGAAAAGAATGATTGGATAACTAATTCGCTATACTCGCTTGCTCTTACTTTCGTCAATATGTCTTTGATTCTCTGCTTTCTTCTCTTCATCGATCAGACATTGAATTTGCATCCGCTCACTCTGGAAGATATTCTTCACCAAGATCCTCGTGAGAAACTCGAAGTATTTTCTAGACTAGACTACTACCTGCTTGCTATCCGATCGATCGACGAAGCATACTTCAAGTGGACAGATTCCTCTTCATCTGCTCCCTCATCCTCATCTGGACAGAACCTAAATATGCCGACTACTACTCATGAGCCGTCTGTCACAGGAATCCAAAACATCCCAGCCGATCCAACGTTGGCTGGCACGAACCCGGATCTCCCGTTCCAAGAGAAGCCGGTATTGGTCACTGCCGATGGTCGATTTGTGCGACCTAAAGAGAAAGACTTCGCGGCAGAGAAAAGAGATAGCAACTTTGGAGAGAGTGGAAGAGGGAGAAGAGGCAGAAGTGTAGGAAAAGTGGAGATTGTAGAGGATCGGCCAGGAAAGGAAGGCTTGGAAGGTGTTGGTGTAGGAGCCAAGAATATTTATCTCGTTGTCTTGAAGGACGGAATCGTATCGGTATGTCCTTCGGGTTCTAATCGAATCTTATTATAGCCAGCTTGTAACTCACTGAATCATGTTACTGAACGCATTATCATGAATTTGTAGTTTCATTTCGAAGATGTTTCAAAACACATTTTGAACGTGAGACAGCGAATTCTGAGTTCTCGTGTCCAGAATACACTGTCATCTGGTAAGTTTGCTCCTATCTCTCTTCTGTAAATTCGTCTGTTACCAAACTGATTGAACCGTCCTACTTTTGCTGTCGTTGACTCAGATTGGATCGCACATGGCGTTGTAAGTTGCTTTATCCGAAACATGCGAAATGTTTGCAGCAGTACTAAACCATCCTTATTTGTCAATCTCCACGAATACCAGATGGACTCAGTAGTTGATACCTTCTTTCCCTTAATCGACTTCGTAGAGGAAGAAGCCGACGCAATCGACTCCGAGATTATCATGCACGACGCACTTTCCGAGTTTCCCCTTCGAAAGCTTGCGGCAGAAGCAGAGGCAGAAGCAGCTGCTAAATTGAAACAAGAAGAGCAGGGCCGGAAAGAAAGAGCCGAATCGGCTGTTCCAACAGGCTTCTTTGGAAACTGGATAGGCTGGGTAAAGAAGGACGATATTCAGTCAGAGACTCAGAAAAAGACGACAACGACAACGACAACGACAACGATGATGTCGTCGAAGAACGAGTATGAGATGAAATCTGTTCCAACATCTAAATCAACTCCTACTCCTTCATCGTCACTACTGACCTCATCATCCACGTCCACTCCTATGTCAACGACCAAAGAAATATCCGTAGCCCCTATCGACAGGAAACCGACGTTCACCTGGCCTTCTACAACGGCATTTCTACCCCCGATGCCTAAGCGAATTATTCCCGCGCGAATAGCTCTTTTCTTCTACACACTTCTGGCTAGGATACTTCTATTACTTTCCCTTCATCCAGCTCAACGACAAGCTAGGAAGGCTGCTAAGCGATCCAAAACATACAAGTTGGAGACCAACCCTGATCTCGACAGGAGCGAGATGCTAAAAAGGATGGTGAATATGAGACGATTGACAACTGGTTTAACAAGGTTGCTAGGACCTAAGAGAGAGGTAGTCGGTCGATTGAGGAAGCGAGTCGAGGAGTTGGGTAAAGAGGGTTGGGGAGGAGGCTCCGGGCGAGAAATGGGAACCTATTTCGGAGATATTCAAGGTATGTTCATTTAGAATCTTTTCAATCAGTCATAGAAAAATAGACGTAGTAACGCATCCACTATCACTTGTCAACAACGGAAAGATCATATAATTGAACTTCAAAGCACCCTACTTCACTACGAATATCTCTTGTCTCAAGCCCAGCCTGCTTATCTAGCTCAGCTTCAAGTCAGACTATCCATGACCAGAGCGAGGAGTGACCAAGCTATCCTGAGACTATCATATATCGCTATCGGTATCTTACCGGTGCAGTTCATAACATGTACGTTCTCATTCCCTTCTTTTCCTTATTTCTACTTCTTTTCTCTGGTCTCGTTGGTTGCAATTGCCTAGTGAGTCGAATGAGCACTTGACTCGTTATGCCCTACTCGTCTTTAATTTGGGTCTGCGCAATAGCTTGTTTTGGATCCAACGTCCATGTACCTGTAGGTCGTCCTCGATTCTGTTCTTGTCTCTTATCTCAATCTTGACCTTCCTTCATCGCATCTAACCAATTTGTCTTCTCCTCGTCAATTTATGTACTCATTCCAGTTTAAGCGGGACTCAGACAACCCAGTGCACGGTCATCTCGAGATGTTCTTTGGAATCTTTGCCATCATTCTAGTCGTCATGGCCTTGTTCGCATGTCTCATCATGTATTTTAAACGGCAAGCTAGTCGTTCTCGGAGGTTCAGAAAAATCTAACATGAATCCCTTGTCCTAAAAGTGCTCAACTTGGCCCGTGTCGTCAAATCTTCTTCCTTCTAATCCTTCCCTTTCCTTGCTCCTGCTATCGCTCTGTTTTCCCATTTCCTTTCTGTATGATTAGATCTGATGATATTACCCCTGAAACAGTTTTAGTAGAAAGAAGGAAACCAATTCTGCCCTCTCCATAAATTATTAGGCAAAGTTGTTATTATAAACACATGGCTTTGACTGCTAGAGAGCAACCTTGGCCGATAGTGGTCTATACTTGGCCCTTTTGCACTTGAGTGATCTCTGATCACAAGCCACTAAGATCCCATGGGCCATGGGTTTAGTCTGCGCCTGTCGATGGAGCAGCCTCAGCGTCGAACACCAGCGTTCTTCCTATACGACTCTCCTCCTGGTAAAGGGCTAGATGCATTATGTTGCACGACGCGTCAACATCTCTATTCCACCGAGCCTGGGAGTAAGCATAGAACACAGTAATTGATTGATACACAATCTTGCTGCATCCAACATACATCCAACAGGTACACATCATATCTTGTTCACTCGGCAGATGCTTCGACACTCTTTCAGCGCCCATGCTTCGCCTCCCCTCCTCTGCCTCTCCTCTGCCTCTCCCTCCCAAAGAACTCGCCATACATAGCACTTGGAACACACTCAACATCCAGGATTCTCAATTAAGTACAGATTGAGGACTAATAAGAGTCCACGGTATAATATATAGCGACACTGTTAAAATAACACGGGAAGTAAAGTACAGAACAAAGGACGATGCAGGAGCAAGATATGTAGGCATTTGGTATAAAGTAAGCAAGATAAGAACCTATCATATGAAGGAAGGAAGAAAGGATAGGAGGAGGGGGGATATTAATCATTCAGGCGGGACTGCTCTTCGTCTTATCATACTCCCTAACCTACTGAACCGCTTTTCGCCTTTGGGAACTGGCGAGGAGTTCTGACCGCTCCATTTAGGCTCATTGGCTGTTAAAAAAGAAGATGATATTGTTCGTGTTCTCTCAGGTCTAATTCGAGTGGCATCAAGAGAGTTGGTCCCATGAAGTGAGCTCTGGCAGATGGATGGGGCGTTGATAGAGCCCTGATAGAAATTCGAGGGCCATCCGGCTTTGAGAATCGCGGTTTTGATATTCACAGACGTCTTGCCTGGACTACCTTGAAGAGCTGCAGAAGATACAAGGTCGGGTGATTGGCTATCTCGGGATGATCTTGTTTGGAAAAGCTTAGTCTTCATAATTGTTGAAATTGGAGAAGGCGAGTTCTCGGGCCGTTCCGGACGGGATGAAAAAATCGAAGAGAACGTTGAGGAGGAAAGTCGCCCGAGAGAGAGTCTTTTAATCTCTTCTGCGAAGTTCTTATGGAAAACTGTTGAGAAGCGCAGAAAATTGTATCAACCACCGTGAGTAAGATAAGAATACCCGTCAGAACATAGATAGGACGTACACTGTTCCATTGTGGTGTGGAACGGAGACATGGAGGTTGGGCACAATAAACCATGTAGCACAAGACATCTTTCGATAGCCATAGTCTGTAGATAGATACAAAGTTAGGTCCACTATCGGATTTTACACAGACAGCATGAAGTATGAATCTGGCTCACATATAAATCTATCGAAGTTCGGAGCTCTTCAATCGCTTCGGCCTCCTCTAGATGCTGTGCTGCATAGTCTTCTGAAAAGAAGGCAGCTCTCCAAGCGGGAATACCTCCGTTGATTGGCTTCAAGAAAGGTGTGAGTTAAAAACTCTACTGATTAATAGGTTGATAGAAGCATCGTGACTATACATACCGCATCAACCGCGCCATTTAATGCCATCGAAAGCGGACTCGTGTTGGTCTCTTCCATCGCTTCAAACATAGTCGTATATCGAGCTTCCAGTTCCTAGGTAGGGTTGCTCGCACAACAGGTCAGATAGAGGTCAACATCAGATCAGATATAAGATCGTTGAGAGACTCACCGCCAACTCCTTAGTTTTTCCTTGTACGTCATCCAAGGCATTCTGAATCGGCGATATCTCAACTCTGCGACATTCCTTGACTTCTGATCGCCGCAGAATAGTGGGGAAAGACTCCTAGAAATATGTATGTGAAGCCTGGATGAGCTAGTTATCGGAGATGCAGAAGAGGAGAAGGACGAACTTCAGTAGTAAAGTATATTTTCTCCAGATGAACTTCAGCGATGTTTGTCTCTTCTCCTATTCTTCCATGTCTATTGAAAGGGCGGGAATATGAGAATACCGAGACATTGCTGATAGACAAAAACGTTTGAGTATTCAGGTGAAATATGTAACAGGTAAGATGTTGTATAGAATCGACTTACTTGAACTCATGATAACTTCGAATCTCCTTAGGGACATTTTGGTTGAATACTGTAAGAGACCGGTCCGGCTCCGGTGTTACAGCAACGATCTGGACTCGGAGTGATTCACCCGGATCTGTCGGTCTGACGATAGATTTAATTAAGGTTGCTGAAGGGTGTTTGTTCTGAAGACGATCACAAAACGCTCCATATTTCTCCCATGCTCCTCCTCGGAAGATGAATTGACGATCTCGAATGGCAATGGGAAACGGTCCAAAGTACGAGACTAAGAAATACTGGGGAGATGGCCTTTGTTTAGTCACAATTGATTCTACCAACTGAGCCCGATGAGATAAAAGTTCAGAGAGACGATTGCTGAAACATTGAAATAGAAAGTCAAAGAGAGTATTCTTAGAATCGCAAGCTATCTTCCTGACTTTACAAGGAGACTATCTTACTAGTCGAAGGTGATGCTACTGTGCTGTGACTCAACCTCTTGGCAGACAGAAGCTGCTAGCTCATAAGCATCCCCTCTGCCTAAGGCGAGATAAAACCAATATAAGTCAGTTATGCATAATCGTATACGCTGAAAAGGCAAGAACAAACCTAGGTAGTCAACAACCTGCATAAGAAGTGATTCTTTTCTACGGAATTGAGATTGTCTAGGAAATTCCATTGAACCGTATGAAAAGGGATCGATAAACTCGGACAGGCTCCAATCATACAAGGAAGCATGAAGTTTCAGTGTAAGCCCAGCCTCTACGAAATCACCGTTTCTGACATGAACGTCGACAAGCTGGTGAACATATGATATGTCTATAATTCAAAAATCAAGAAACTGTATGAGATGTGCAATGAACGTTCCCAATTTTGTTAAACAATACTAACACATGGCATCCTTGCCACCAATGCGACGAATGAAATTCAGTAGCCGAAGGGCGCAGACAGTTCTGTCGTCTTCATACTCTTCGCCTCTAGGCAAATCTCGAAGGCTCAGGAGTAAACCTAGGAACCGGTCTACAGAATCTAAGAATTCTATAGCTTTAGCTCGAAGTTGAAGATCCAACGCAGGTGAAGAAAACATAGCTCGCAAACTGGAGACGAAATAGGCTCGAGTAAGATCATCCCCTTCGCCGCCTTGCATAAATATGACATCGAGCTTGTCTATCATCTCGGATTCGACCTAAGGGAGTGGAACATCGAGATTAAGCTTTTGACCTTCCAAGAGAAAAGCATAATGTATAGGATAACAGCCACACAGGAAGAAAGGGTGGTGGATCAATATACCTTATCAATGCTGCCATTTACAGACCACTCGGAGAGAAACATGGTCTGAGTCATACGTTTCGACGAAAATATAAAACAATCAATATCGATGTTCTTGATCAGCGTATGGTATTTCCCACAACTCACATAGAGAATTTCTACAGCACGAGCTCGTGAACTGTCGTGGTGCGAAAGACAGAGTGAAAGTACATTGGAGACGAAAGCAAGAAAATGAGCTCGATGTCGGCCAGACCAAATCGAGACATTTCCGGCCTTATTCGAAGACCCGAGAGACTGCCACATGCGATGCAAAACAAGAGAACTCTCTCCTCGAAGATCACCTCCCAATCTCCAAACAGCTCGGCGTTTCTGTTTCGTAAAGCAAAAGAGCACAGTATGAGATTAACATATGAATCCTCGAGGCATATTGACATGAGATAAATTGATCCCACCTGAGGCCCAAAAGATTCGATAACTAGCTGTTTTGAACCAACTAGCGCAAAAACCGTTTCGAATGCTGCTTTCCATAATTCAATCGCTAATGGGGTTAGGCTAGAATCTTGTGGAAGGAGAGACGCCATGATGGCAGTAATCTGATCGGTAAATTTAAGGATCGAGAGATGTGATAAGATTGCAGTGTTGATCCAACTATCGGGAAAGGCCTCATATGAAAGGATAGAGATTGCTGTCCGAAAGAACGAAAGAACTGTATGACTGAATCGCTCTTGACCCTGAAATTCTAACTGGTCATCCAAGAAGCTGCATAGAAGCTTGGGTGTCTGGAGAGAGATCATCTCTAACAAGACTATAGAGATTTCGCCGAGGAGGATATTGAAGCCCTGAGGTGCAACTGACATATTATCTTCCCGGTGAGGAAGATAGCCCACTAAAGCAAACGGGTACGATGATGGAAAAACAACAGGAATCGGTGACAGTACTGTTGCTAGCGGTCGATGCCTATCGATGACTTGGAGAGTTTCGATGTCGCGCAACTCATGGTATGAGCTCAGTATCCTACAAGAGGAGGATGATTACACAAGCAATCAGCAGGCAATCAGCAGGTTGCGTGATTACTTGACGAATATATCCAACAGATTTTGTCATCACAAAAGAGACGTACTTCGAAAAACAACTAAACACTAAATCTACATTTTCCTGCTCCCGAACCTGCGCCTTCTCATAGGCGGTCGTGAGAGATTCCGAAAGCCGATCGAGCATCACAGCCAAGATAGTCACCGAGATTCTCAGACACTCAACCCAGGAGATTCGAGCGATGTCCTGAGCAGTTGACGACTCAGTATCTGAAGGTACTGCCTGAAATTTTCCGAGATGAGGCTTGATCCAACAAACCAATGAGGGAACCAGAGCAGCACGAGCAGTCGGATCCTCGAACACAACGCTTTTCACAGTTTGGAGGTGTAAAAGAAGCCTCCAGATGGCCCCCTTACCTGTCAGTCGAGTAGCAGAATCAGAGAATTTGATTATAATTTCGGACAGCTCAGAAGCGTTGAAAGTTTTTGATAGATCAGGAAGAATATCTGAAAAGTATTGTACTGGTCACCCATCAGGGACATGCCCAACTTGGATCAGTATCGTAACCATCTTTTTGACATTTCAGAAGAATTAGACCTACACGCGATGGTTTGTGTACCAATGATACTTGGCTGATCTATCTTCATCAGATCTGTGAAATCTCTTAAAAGCACTACACGTGTTTCAATATCAGTTTACATGCGACATATAGACATAACATGACAAAACACCAGAAATGACAGGAACCGGATCTTACAGTGCAATCCGTCTTTGAATGAGAGCTCTAGATGTTCAACCAGTCTTTCGGATGTTCCTCCCATCATACTCGCTTCCTGAATTTTTTGTATTTCTCTTGATCTCGAAATTAGACGGAAAACATAACGCCTAAAAATAAACACGAAATAACTGTGATCAGAAGCATGAAAAGAAACAGTTTGGACAACATATAAGAATACGAACCAGACTTTAATGGCCGCTCTCAACTGTTGGCTGGTCTTGAGTTTCAACAGTCGACTCATAGCAGCGATCAGCTTCTTCCACACATTTGCGCCTGAGAAGTGTCCATCGATATAGGCATCCAACACCTTTTGGAAATTGCTGAACCTCCTGTCTTGAACAATTCCTAATACCCTGACAAGAGCATCAAAAGCCAGACCTTCAACCTCAGGATCATCCGAAGCATCGACGAGAATATCAAAGAGGGTATCAAGGGTCGTAGATAGAACTTTGCATATCTCTACTTCCGATACGAAAGTAAGCTGCTTGAGTATCGACGTGAGCTCAGATGGATTCGACATGAGATTGTTCTTCTTCCAGAGAATTAGTCGAACTAGAACCTCAGATTGTGTGAAAGTAGTTGAACAGAGGAAGGACCGGATAGAAAGAGAATCCTTGATAGAATAAACTGCACGTGATGAGGAAGACGAGACTTTGTTAAAATCCAATCGAGTGCTGGCTGTGCCAGAGAACGGAAGGCTGAGATAAAGCTTGGGATTGATGTGGTTGAGTCTTTCAGTAGTTCGGTAAAGGGTTAGAACGTGATCGCCGTCAGACAAAAATGAACCGTCTTCCTTCGGTAATAGAGGTACAAACGCAAACGCAAAAGGCTTTTCGAGCTCTTCTGTCGAGCTGTTTGTTCTCTCTAGGTTGTTAATGGTATTCGGATTCGCAGTTGATAACGAACGCTGTCGAAACGTGAAAAACAGATGGTGATCTTTCATTTCGTTTGGAGGGATGTTCGAGATCTTGACCAGTTCTCCGAAGGTGGGGGCCGACGATTTGTTAAAAACAATAGAAGAGTATTCTCTGATGGAGTTTTCCCTAGAGCCTTGACTTATTGCATTTTCAATAGTCCGTCCATCACGATCTCGGACTTCTAGATTGACTTGAAAGACTTGAGGCGCGGCCGTTGGTGATCCACCAAATCCAATCGAACTCATCCCTTTTCTTATCCGGATGCTGCCGCTCCCTCCTCTTCCCCCTCCTCCTGTTTGTGCCTGATAGAAATTGGCTGACCAGAGTTTGACATAGAAGTCATTGCGGGTTTGGTCAGGGAAGACGACATCAGGAAATCCGAGACGTTGAGTGCATGGTGTGTGCTGTAAGAGAGAAGAGTTCGATCTGAGAATCTTCGGAAGATGTCCATGGAAAAACCGAATGTCAATTGCTATATCATCCGCTCTGAAATATGATTGTGAAAAGGAATCTGGGATCAATTATGCAGTCAAACATAAAGGCACGGTAAACGCAGATGAGTTGCACAAAGAAGGCACTCGCCTAGAACTTCTTTCGAACATATCCGTCCTTCCATGGATGATGTCTTCGTGTAGACTTGCGAAATCTGCTTCTGCTACTGGCACAAAGATTCTCATCTTGACCTCAACAGACTTGTTTTCTGAGATTCTAGTAGTGTTAACAAGGTGTCCCAATTTAACTACCGCGCATCCAAACGGTCTTCTGAAGTCGCTTGACGTTCCTCGAGAAGCTCTGTGGTGGTCAGCAACTGTCTGAAGATGATTGGACTCCAAGGCTGACGTAGAGCTGGAGATGGGATGGTTAAGCAGGAGGCTAGGATTTGAGAGGTTCGAAGACCGATAAACCGAATCCGTAACGAGGGCGGCTGTTGATCCAGTTTGATTCGAACCGTATATCGTTGATTGCGTACTTGGCATAACTGACATCTTCATCCCTCCGCGTCTTACAATTTTACACACCAGCATAACATCTTCAACATCTTGAGCTCCAAGGTCCTGGAAAAGTGTTCGAATTGGTGCAACAGGATTGTTGATAGGGTTGCCTTGGTGATCTAAGATGACAAGGAACTCTTCGCTAATAAACTGCCCAAGTGCCTCGGAATAGAGTGAGAAAAACAGTTCTGCTGTTTCTCCTGGAACGCAGGGGTTTGCTATGAAGGCCCGTAGCTCTAAAAGCAGGTAGAAATAATCGACAGAGGGCGGTGAGTCGGGGGTAAGTAGAGATGGTGTTGTTCGGCTGTCACTGGTGACTGTGCGCCAACGCGAAGAGGGTTCTGGGCCCAAATCGAGACGGGTTCGAGAGAAGATCGAAGAAGAGGCCACAGACAATGATCTTTTCTTGTTGAGGGAAGGTAGAGGAGCCGATACGGATTTATCATGAGAAGAGCTCATCGGGATTTCAAGCGCAGCCGATTTGGGTATAGAGTTGATGTATGCAGAGGCCTGTACGTGTTAGAGTCGGTTAATAATTCAGTGCCCCATCTATCCTGTCCTATTATGTTTGAAGAATATAGATGCCAGTGTAGACTTACGACCTGCATAGTGAACATCTGAGTCCCACTGACTGATTCGGTATCTCTCTCTCTCGATCCCAATTTACTTGAACCTCCCACTGTCACCAAGCTCCCCTTAGAAGGGTGCCTGACAAGAACTTCTAAGCCCTGGATGACGTTTCCTCTGACCAACCTAGCAACACAGTCCTTTCTTAGGCTATCGAGCTCTTCCGTATCTAAATTCGAGTTGATCAACTGTCGTCGAGCAATATGGAGGATGGTTATATGCGCGCGAACCGTGTGAAAGAGTGCATACTTCTGTTCTATCAGGTAGATAAAGAGACGCTACGAGATCAAATATGAAGTTAGAAGAAGATCATTGAGCTAGATAAACAGACAAACAACGCTTACAGAATGCCACTCCCTCAGTGCGCACGCGATCTCGTCGATAAGTGGCTCTGTTGCCCCCTTGGCCGTTTCATCTCCGGCCTTCAGACTTGGTATCGGAGGAGCAGGCTTTGAAGCATCCCTCAAAAGATCGCCATCTAAACTTGGCAGGGTTCTCCTCTCTCGTCCTCGTTCTTCCTCATTCTCTCCTTCCTCTTCCTCTGTAAGCGCCTCCATCGTCGAAGCTCTTCCTTTTCTTCTATCTATCGACTTTGCATGATCTGAGCAAGATGGTGCAAGTCTTTTTTCAGCATCATCTAGCTCTTCTCTGATGTGAACAAAGCTGGCCGGAAATATTCCTAGGGTTACATTAGGTTCTGGTAGAGGAACCTCTCTGGCGGAGGATGATATATAGGCTGCAGGAACACCGGTCTTGTTTTGCTGTTGCTGATGCGTTGAAATGTTAACGGGTACCTGAGAGCTCGATACTACATATCCTCTGTACCACATGTCTTGCGCAACCCCTTGATAAGGTATATATCGCTCGAAGGCGTAAATTTCGTCTCCAACCTCGAGGTCGGCCATGCATGCGTTTGAGTAAGAGGCACCACTCAAACCTATCGGACTGGTATTGGTTTTGGATGATGTTGCGGAGGGGTGGAAGGGATGCTTTTTTTGATGGAAGACAGGTCGGCAGTAGCAATATTGTACGGTAACAGAGGTTATTCAGCCCTCCGCAAGATGGTTCGAGAGAGAAGAATGAACTCACGATAGCAAACCCGAATGCAATCTTTCGAAAAGAATGAAGTTTATAGAACGGTCAGAGAGTGGTAACCATAAATCTTCATCGGCACCTTCAGACAGAAACATACCTTCGGTAAAGGCTCCCATCCTTCTACCTGTCTAGATTCCGGGCTGATTCGTGTCATGTCGTCAGTACATACAAGGGGTAAAGCCTGGTGCCAATCTAATCAGGGCGAACGCCTCACCTTTGGTTTACAGAAAACATCTTGACCGATACGTTCTTCCAGACGTGAGCGACAGCGAACTTCGAAGACACAGTACGATAGCTAGATGAAGCTTGGTGGTTCAGAAAGATAGATAGACCAGGTTGGATGATAACATTCTCAGATATAGACGTGTGTGTTCGAGGACGCATGATTAAATGAGGGGTCGAAACACAGGGGCATGCGCCACACACGTGGTTTGATGATCGATGCACGTCGGTACAGCTTTCTCCAACACTCACCAAATCTTTAAATCTTTGAACAGAAAAGAATTTTATAACCCATTCTATCGTTCTCCAGGCCCTCCTTCCGACCGGCCAAACCAATATCATACCTCTCTCTTCTGTTTGCCATCTCTTCATTCGCTTAGAGAGAACAAAGGATGTCCTCTCTCATTTCTGCCCTTGCTTGGGTGCCTCAAGGAAAATCTGCCAGATTCCCGTCCAAGTACAGCTTGGATTCTAAGGAGCTTGAGAGAGTCTCTGCTCTGGCTCGAGTCGAGCTCGATGACGCAAAGCATGCGTTGATGGAGGCCGAGGGTGTTGCCAAGGGAGCTAAGGGAATCAAGATGGCTGAGGATGGTGATATGGTTGATGAGGGTTGGGAGACGTGAGTTGATAACCCTCCTCTTTGCTATCGGCTGATATGAATGCGAAGGACATCAAAACCTTGTGTTTGAATGAGGAATTGCACGGATTCATATCGAAACAATTGCTAGAGCTAGATTCATTCAAACTTATCATCTTCATCTTTTTGTACGGATTTGATTGACAGAGATTCTGATGAGGAGAAGGACGATGCAGACGACTCTATGGCTGTTGACGATGAAGACAAAGTCAAGTCGGCTAACCCCTCTGATCCCAACGATCTCTCTGCTTTCAACCTGGATACCTATGATGATGAACCTAGCGCTGAGGCTAGTAAGTACCTCTTGATACAATGTCGATACTTGACGTCACAAGTCTAATCATCCTCCGTTCAATGTCCTCTAGGTGTATTCAGCAATATCAAAGGATTGACTTACTACCGAAACGCGGAAGATGATCCGTATGTGACCCTAAAAGAAGTCAGTTGTAGTTCTGGTTTACTACCTGTTGCTCTGTATGATTTGCTTAAAATGGAATTTGAGGCTTACCTTGTTATCACTACCTACCTTCTCTAATATAGGATGATGACGAGAACGAAAGAGAGGAGCTAGAGGTTCTTCCTACCGACAACTTGCTGATTACCGCCAAAACAGAAGACGACATTTCCCAACTGGAGATCCACTGCTTTGATGAATCTGAAGAGAATCTTTGGGTCCACCACGACTTGATGCTCCCAGCTTTGCCACTCTGTCTTGAGTGGCTTGACTATCCTCCCCACCCTTCTGCCGACCAGAACGATTCTTCTGCTGGTTCTTCGAAAACTCATGGATCTTATATAGCTGTTGGAACGTTCGAGCCCGAGATTGAGATTTGGTCGCTTGACACTGTCGATGGTCTATACCCTGACGGGCTTTTGGGTCGACCAGACAAGTCAGCTTCGCACGTGCCGGTTGCGATGGGAACTGGAAAGAAGAAGAAGCGAGTGCAGAAGCCGAGAGAGGTTTCCTCAGATTATCACGTCGGAGCTGTGTTAGGTCTTTCATGGAACAAGAACCACAGGTCTTTGTTAGCATCCGCATCAGAGGACACGACCGTTAAGTTGTGGGATCTCTCAAGGGAGAGTACACATGCGGCCGTCAGAAGTTTCAATGTTCATTCGGATAAAGTTCAGGCCGTTCAGTGGAACTCCTTCGAGCCGACATCGTTGCTTACCGGTAGTTATGATCGAACGGTTAGAACATGGGACACCAGAACACCGGACGCTGGTGTGGGCGCTGTGTTAGGAAGCGACGTGGAGGCCGTTAGGTGGGATCCGTTCGACGCTCACGGGTTTTACGTACGTCTTTCTCTACTTTGGCTCACGAGGTGAAGTTACCATGCTCACTTTTCCAATACTTATCGAACTTTCTTCTTGCATCATATGCAACGCTCTTGATGAACCTAGGTCTCGCTTGAGTCCGGTCTTGTTCTCTACTTTGATAACCGAACGCTCCCATCCTTCTCCGCGCTCTCAAACCCGTTGAATGCATCAGCCGCCAAGTACACTATTTCTGCCCATCAAGGTGCTGCCTCTTCACTTGATGTCTCGCCACACGTTCGAGGCTGCCTTGTCACTGGAGGAACGGACAAGACAGTGAAGGTATGGAACATCAACGAAGAAGGCAAAGGTGGCAGGAGGGACGTTAGCATGGTCACTAGTCGAGACCTTGGCGTGGTGCGTTCACTCTCAGGTTTCCTTGACTGGAAAGAGAGCTCTCTTGACTGATATCTGTTTCGACACTGTTCTTCTTTTATTTCTCCTTAGGGCAAAGTGTTCTCTGTTGCATTCTCGCCTGACACGCCGCTTACTGTCGCTGCTGCTGGATCTGCTGCCAAGCTCCAAGTCTGGGATCTTTCAGCAAACTCTGGAGTGCGTAAAGCATTTAGCCAGCGACTTAGACAGGCTGGACGGGAACTCAAAGAGGAGAAAAAGTCCGACAGTGGTGGACTGATCGGAGTAATTAGTGATGATGAGGACGACGAGGACGAGGATATGGAGTAAAGAATTTTTGTGAAGATAATATCTTGATGAATTCGCTAATAAAATGCACACAGCCCAATGTTTGCTAACACAAGGAAAAGACAAGAGGATGAGAACATTGTAGACGCCCTGATTAGGCAACTATTGGGGCATTGTTGGGTGAAACAAGGGCTTTTCTGGGACGAATTGGGCGAAATAATGTGGTTCATGACTCAACCGCAGTCGTGTTGCAGGCACAAAGGTGAGATCTTCCAAAAACGGCCAAAATGTACGTCAAGGCGCTCTTCGAGCCGGACAGAATAAATAAAGGGAAACTCTTCTTGACGTGTTCTTGTTTCTTCTTTCAACACTCACCTTCTTTTCTTTTTTGTTTCCCTTCACTCACCTCTTTCAAGCTTTCCTTCCTCCTTCCCCTCCCTATTCCTATTGAGCTGGTCTCTTCCTCGTCTCCTTCCTCCTCCTTCAGCTTTCCTTCTTCCCTTCTAGCGCAACATCTTGATTGTTCATTCCCGAAACTCTCACCTTCTTGATCCTCTCCCTCCTCTCCGACTCTTCAGGAACGCGACTCTTTCTCCTCAACAACGGGCCCTTCTACAGAGCTGACACCCAGCCTCATAGCCACTCTTTACGCACACAACCACGGATAAACTTCTCCGACTCGCCCTCTACGGTCCTTCGTCACTCTTTCAACCTTATCTTGCCTTCTTCCCTTAGTCTTATCTTCCGTCTTCAGAATGGCTTCCACCAACGCTCGATACGCTTCGTCTCTTCTTCCTAGGAGTATGCACGATTCCGAACTTCTTGACATGCTCAAACAGGGAGTAACTAAGGAACAGATTCGTACGTGCCTCCTTAACATCTTGTTTTGAATAGCGCCTGTTATGATCCGCGTTCCTGAAACTCATCACGCGTACTTGGATTTTTCACTCAACGATAGGACACCTCGCTGCCAAAGCAATCTCAGTGATTGTTGTGGATCAGCCATCGACTGCTCTTCCTACGCCTCCTACATCTCCCTCTAGGAATAATTATGATTCCACTGAAGAGGAGCTCGCTCAAGATATCTCGACACCCACCCTTCCATCACTGCAGACGTTCATCCGACTGTTAGTTGAACAGTCCAACGTCCAGCCATCGACGCTGTTGGTTACGCTTGTTTATCTTGAGCGACTTAAGTCAAAGCTTCCTCGTGTGGCCAAAGGTCTGTTGACTCAAATCCCAGGGATGCTCTGACAGTTGAGGTTGCCATTATGTTTACTGACCTTCTATTGACGTTCATTCTGTAGGCATGCACTGCACCCGCCACCGAGTTTTCCTCGCTGCTCTCATCTGTGCTGCCAAGTATCTCAACGATTCATCGCCAAAGAACAAGCACTGGGTAGGCCTTCCTTCGCTCTGTTCCTGAGACCAAAACTCCTCATATCTTACTGACCTGATTTTATACTTTCATCTAACCTTAGTGTCGATACGCCGCTCTGTTCTCTTTACCCGAAGTGACATTGATGGAGAAACAACTCCTTTACTTGCTTGACTAGTGAGTTATATTCTGATTTTTACGTAATGACTACTAGCATATCTGACGCTATTTTTCCTGGCTCCCGCTTCCCTATTAGCGATCTACGAGTGACTGAGGAAGAGCTCTTGATCCATTATGCTCCCTTCATCAAGAGCAACCGAGAAAAGAGGGCTAGCAAGCTAGCTGGAGTGGTTGAGAGCGGTGTCGCTCGAAGATCTGGATCTTCGTCGGCCGTTCCTGCCACGACCGTGTTGCCTGTGCGGCAAATCGCTAAGCGGTAGGTTTTTATCAGTCCGCGTCTCAGTAAATTTCTTGGATTTGGACTCAACCTGTCTCTTCCATTCACTTCAGACCTTCCACCTTACTCCAGCCGCCTGTGCTCACTCGATGTGAAACCCAAGGGGCAGCCTCTGTGGCGTCGATCCCGTCGCCTCTTGAGTCTCTGTCCGATTCTTCCCTGCAGACATTGACCCAGTCGCTTTCGACAACGCATATCTCGGTGCCCCGTCCTATGCGCCTCACGATCCCTGCCTCTCGATCGTATCATCCCTCGTCAGCGTCGTCGAGCTCTTCTGCGAGTGATACAAGCTCGCCTGGTTCTCCCGGAGCATCACCCTCGAGAGTTCCCCGATTGGTTCACCGAGGATCAACGTCCTCGCTCTCGTCCAACTCTTCATCGTCTGATTCTGATTCTGATTATCACCACCATCGTCACCATCGTCATCACCGAAGAAGTGAGGTTGTTCCTCAGCCGAAGGAGTTGCATGCGCCTGCCAAGGAGGCTCAAACCCAAAAGGGTTCGCAGAGGATGTCCAAGATGCCTTCCATCCCTAGCTTAAGGCCAAGGGGATCGTTCGCCAACTTGGTTGCTAGCGCTGGTGGTTGGGGTCGGTTCATGGGTGTAGGCGGAGGCTCCAAAGGGAAGGAGACCGTCCGAGTGGCCGGATTAGACGAGAGAGAGATCGGATATTGAACTGGATTACTCTGTTTGATTTCCATCTGACGTCTTTCCTTATTCGTTTCCTTTCTTCTCTTGCATTTTATCCTCCTTGCGTGTGTTCATTTAATCCCTTATGGCTATTCTCTCTTGGGTTCCTGTGTCTTGCCCAATGCATTGTTGTGTTTCTAGTTCTCTCGCACTGTCGTTCTCTACATAGTTGACAGTCTACTCTGGCCGCCGGTCGGTCTTCCTTTGTTTCTTTGTTTCCTGTCTGAATTATTTGCCCTCCCCTCCCCTCCCCTTACTCTCCCTGATTCATTACCTGCATATGTCTCGTCTGTCTTCTGTATTTCGATTTGGCATAGTCTTTGTGGTGTTGATCAATGAATTTGAACACGATGTAACGTAACTGAGCTGTATGGCTCTGGCCGCTATCGAGCGATGCTGCAGAATAACAATGAACGCTTTCCAGCAAACCTCGGCCAGTGATGATCGATACGAAGCCCTGAAAGACTCGGGTGCCCACAGACCATAGATCGCCATATCTCCATGGGATCATGGATTTGGTTCGTAGCATCCTTAACCACTGCCACAATATCAGCCTCAACCTCAACCTTAGCGGCGGCACGATCAAATCCCGGCACTCGTTCGTTGTTCCTGGTTCTCCTCTTGGTGAAGCGCTAAGTGCAGCATGTTGCGCGACGCATTCACATCTCTGTTCCACCAAGTCTGAGAGCGAGCATAAAACATACATAGTGGTTGACATACCCTATATACATATATGGTACATGCCACTCGACCGACGCTTCGACACTCTTTCAGCGCGCACCCTTTGTTCCTTCTCGAGAACTCATCATGGCACTTAGAACACACCCTCGATGTCCGGACCTCCCTCCGTCCCTTTGCGAATACGCAGCAGCGCTGAGGCCTCCAGCCTTGAGCTTCTGTAAGCATCATCTTCACCGGGCCAGCCGCATGCCCACGGGAAACCGACGA